>ML822439.1:41449-77144 GCA_009831015.1 Picea engelmannii | reverse complement strand
GTTTCTTTAGTCTCACATGACTAGTTTTGTATTAGTCAACAACCCTAACTTGAAATAATCATAAATTTGTACCTGTAATGAATAAAGATTTGAAACTGATATACAATTTTCTTAAGTTTTTTTTATGCAATTCCTCCATGTTTCACTACTTGGAACCTCTCAGAAAAGGAGTTACAACAAAAATGGCATATTTGCTGAATTCTGGAGTATTGTAGAGAGCGACCTTGTAGAGTGTGCCTCGCACGTAATATTTTTTGAATCGATATGAAACTGTTAAAAATATTACTACATATTTTACTCTAACCAACACATTTTTTATTACTAAATTTGGATATGTTATGTAGAATTTATGACGTTTTTACCCCAAACACCCATTTTAGACTAGTTTCAGGACTAGCCACAAACCCTATTTTCCATGGAGTGTAACTCCAAAAATACAACGACCCACAAGTTGAATTTTTTACAAAAGATACTTGGATATGTTTCCTCAATGGCATAGAAATTTCACGGTCTAAATCATTCTAGAATTTTTTTTTATTGTGAAAATGCTCAGATGACCTGTAAATAACATACCTTAGAAATCATCATCAAAAGAATTTATCCTTCCTTGGATTGCGACCTTCTTTTCTTCACCTTCCCTCAGAAATTTGTCTTATATATCCTTTGGTTACCTCAGACACCTATATATATTGAATATGCTCAATTTTAATATAAAATTAGAGATCCTTGCCTCTTATTTATACTCTCCAAGTAGCTTCCTTAAAAACATCTTCTAGGTCACTTTGCCCACTTTCCTTATTTTAGGGTTAACCCACTTCTACTTTCTCCATTAAATTTATTATTTAAATAATTTATTTTGTATTCACTTTGAATTATATTACACTCATCACTTCACTTTATTATTTACCTTCTAAAATATCTTAAACCACTTTGACTACTTTGACCTTTTGGGGCTTCTAGATGACATATGAGGGTCCTCCAACTTTGTAAGGCCATAACTCTCAAACCGTGAGCAATTATGTGACATTCCACATACCACCAGAAATAAAATTTCATTTAATATCCATATATAATAGTATTACCTGCAAATATATCAAAAATGATACCATTATCCATCAAACAAAATTTGGTCCATTACCCAAACCTAGGTTCTCCAACTTCTGATGGCCATAACTCTCTAACCGTGAGGAGTTATGTGACGTTCCACATACCACCGGAAATGGAATGACATGTACTATCCATATAGAATAGTATTACCTTAAAATATATTAAAAATCATACTATTATACATTAAACAACCTTGGGTCCATTACCTAAACCTTTGTGCTACCGGAATTCGCTACCGGACTTTCTCCAAGGGTTGACATCAATCACTAAGGGTTGAAATCAATATAAAATATCACTATCCAATGGTTGACATACATGAAAACCAACAATCCATCAACCTAAGACAATTGTCTGACAATCTCCCCCTTTGGCATTGATGGAAACACTAGCATTGATGGCAACACTTAGTCATGATAACATTCATGTTTATACTCTTCATAAATGTTTCTATCTCTCCCCCTTTGAAATCAATGGAAAAGGGTATCTCCCTTTGGGGCTCCTCCCCTTGAATAAACTCTCCTTAGGGTTGCTCCCCCTATCTACATGCCTTTTATTTTTCTTTGTGTTTATAAGCCTATGATTACTCTCTTTCCCTTCATATGAATAATATCTCCCCATTTGACAAAGGGTATCACTCTGAATTCATATCTCTCATTCTTCCCTTGTAAACATGCCTCTATGCTCTCTCTTCAAGAATTTACCTTTACATCTGATAAATATCTCCCCTTTGTCCTATTTATGGTGCTTCCTCGTGTACATCTAAGACATATAAGATAAGCATTGAAAAGCATTCATTTTGGAGTGGAAATTACTCCTAGTCTCTGGCAAAGATAATGAAGGGCTTCCCGTGGAAGCAGTTTTGTAAAGATGTATTCCACTTGTTCTTTTGTTTCCACATATTCAACTTTGATGTTCTTTTTTGCAACCTGTTCCTGTAGAAAATGATACTTGATTGGAATGTGCTTTGTCTTGGAGTGCATCACTGAGTTTTTTGAGATACTGATGGCGCTTGTATTATCACAATAGATTGGAATGGGATCATCATACTCAACCTGTATATTTGTCAAAGTTGGTTTCATCCATAGAACCTATGTACAACATGTTGATGCTACAATATACTCTGCCTCAGTTATAGATAAGGATATTGATGATTTTTTCTTTCTTAGCCAATATACTAAACTCTCACCCAAGTAGAATGTTGCTCCACCGGTGCTTCATCGGTCATCAATGCAACCCGCCCAATCTAAATATGTGTAGGCAATAAGTGATAGATCCTTTCTTTTTGGATACCATAATCCAAACTCTTTTGTTCCTTTGAGATATCTGAGAATTCTCTTCACTGCTAATACATGTGATTCCTTTGGTGCTACATGAAATCATGCCACTTGTCCAACTGCATGCATTACATATGGTCTGGATGCTATCACATATAGTAATCTACCAATCATTGACCTGTATTTCCTCTGGTAAGGAGACTTTGAATCATCATCTTTTCTCAGGTTGCAACTAGTTTTTATAGGAGTGGTAACTGGTTTAAAATCTTCCATTCCAAACCTCTTTAGCATTTCTATGATATACTTATTTTGAGAAATAAAAATTCCTTGGTTTCTTTGACATATATGAAGACCCAAAAAGAAGGATAGTCCTCCAAGTAATGACATTTTAAATTCATTCTTCATATCCTTTGCAAATTTTTGGCTTAACCTGTCATTAGTACTTCCAAAACAATATCATCAACATAAATTTCAATTAATAAAATATTACCTTGAGTTACCTTGATGTAGAGGTCGTTGTTTGTGCTTCCTTTCCATATTTCATAGGGAGTTTTTCCATTTTGTTTCTAAGAATTACTCTTTTTTGAATGTGAGCTGATGTATGCACTGCATGTGTCCAAAAAATATCTGTCAATTTGGAATCCATTAGCATTGTTCGGGCCATTTCCTGTGTACTTATCATCCATTATGATAATGTTCCTTTGTCTCTGAACCACTCTCTGAACCAATCTATGAATCCATGCTCTCGCCCACTATCATATATATTTCCAAACCTATTAAGTTCTCCTACAAATCCATCTATGTCCATACTGGCCAAGACTCTACTTGCGCAATTTTCCATAATGCTGACCCATTTATCACTATACTATCATGAAGTCTTGATTAATCTATCAATTTGTACTTCTGCTAACTAATTTCTCTGAATCCGTCTTCTCAAACTTTGCAATCTTCTCGAAGGATGGTTCTTTGGTTTGTCACAGCTATCGCATAGACTCCCCATGTCTAATATTCATATTACTTGGGAGTCTCTACGCTGAATGGCTCAAAACAATTCCTGCTCTGATGTGTATTCATCATCATCTTCATTGGTAGATTCATTATCTCTCTTAGCTATGACTTCTTTCTTTCTGTCTATGGATTCATCTTTCACTACAATTCCTAAAAGTACAATCTCTTGAACCTATTCCTTATTTACTTGTCCTTCCTTTCTTTCAATTATTTTCCAAACCTTTATGTATCTTACATCTTTCTTTTTCTCTGTAGAATTTTCTTCATCTCGTTTTATTTCCAATCTTGCTATCTCTGGTACTTGGTCTTTGTTCACATGTTCTTGTTGTTTTCTTATACATACTTTCTTATATCTGATATCAGTATTGTTTTTCTTGGAAGTATCGATCATTCTTCTACAATCACTTGGTATGTGTCCATAGTTATGACATTTGTAACACTCAATGTTACGTGCGACCACATAGACACTTCTTTCTTGGACATTTCTTTTATAATCCCTACAATCTAAAACCTTATGTCCAAAGTTAGTACAATAAAAACAATTACCATAAAATAAATTTGCATACCTGGGAGTGAATGATATTCTTTGTGGCGTAGTCCTTCTGAATTTTTTCCTTGACTTATCATGATCATGATTGAAGCTTATTTGTGGCTTGAACATGGATGGTATTCTTGAATATGTATCTTCAATAGTTTTCTTAGATTTTGGTTGACCATGATTACTTCCTTTGAGTGCTTCTGCATAACTCTTTTTATTTTCTTCATTCTTCTTTTCTAGCAACCTAGAGTGCTTCTCTTCATTCTCTATAACTGATGTGGATGTTTCCTTCTCTTCAACGTTATTGTTGAACTTGATGATTTTACTTCTCAATGTGACAACTTCTTCTTCAATATTCTCAACCTCTTCTTCTTTCTTCATTATCTGAGACTTCATGACTTCTTCTGTTCTTTTCTCTTTTTCAAGATGAATTTTTAATGTGATTATATCTTCTTCAAGTCCTTTCTATTCTTGACCAAACTCTGCCTCAAGATGGTTTAGATCGTTAGTTCTTTCCTTAAGATGATCTGTCAATATCTTCTTTCTCATTTCTTCTTCTTCTTTCTGTGTTGTTATGTTGGTTTCCAAACACTGCTTTTGATATTCAAGATTTTCTTCAATATTTCTGGCTTCTTCTAGCTGAGTTCTTAAGTTCTCGATGCCCTGTTGGGCTTCTTAAAAAATGTGAACACATTATTTTTGTTTCATCAATTATTTCTTGAGTGAATTTTTTTATTCTCTTTGTTCATCTAAAGCACCAATCAATTCTAATTCATAATTGTCTTCCTTTTCAATTAGTTTTTTTGTCTCATTTCCTTCATGGAATTCTATTTCAAGATGTCCACATTTTTCACAATTAAAACAAAACAACATACCTCTGGTGATTATGTACTCTTCATCTTCTGAATTTTCTTGACAGAGTGAACATAATTCTTCTTGAGTTGTATCTGCATCTTCTTTGGCATTTTCTGAATCTGTGATGGGTGAAGAATATATGTCATGTAACTTATCTCAAAGTTCTTTTGATAATGAAAATTTACCAAACTTTTCTCTTACCGGATTAGGTAATCCTTCCCAGATGAAATCCATTTCTATTTTGTTATTCTTCCTCAATTCCTTCTTGGTTGCAGTCTTTACCCTTTTTGAATTATCATATCCTGTAACAACTGATAGCCAAATATAATGTCCCTGTGCCTCTAAAAATACTTTTGTCCTTATGCTCCACATTTGATACTTAAAACCTTTCTGACCATTAAACATTGGTACTCCATTCTCAGAATAATCCATGATCTCCTTCCAGTGGTTAAACTATTTCCTGAAGGAACCGGCTCTGATACCAATTGTTGGATTATTGAGAGGGGGGGTGAATCAGTAATAGAGGAATTTAATCCTTTTTAACCATATAATCCAAGTGTTATATCAATGTATCATTATCATCAAATAACTACAGAGTAAATAAGAAACGAACAAATGAACAATCATACACATAAAAAGTACACCAGTGTTTTATGTGGAAACCCAAAGTGGGAGAAAACCATGAAATGATTTCTCGTATATGTCTTGAATAATTACATTAATTGGAACCACCAACTTCCTTTTTTTTCCAGCTGGAACTAGAAGGAGGCTTCAACCCCCTAGTTTCTCAGGATACAACCTGAGGGAAGCTCCAACTCCCTAATTCTCTGGATACAACCAGAAGGAGGCTACAACCCCCTATGTTCTCCGGCTACAACTGAAAGGTGGCTACAACCACCTATCCTTGCCTCGTCCAACTGCCCTGACGTATAAGTAGAATGATGGAACCACTATCACACTATCACTGTGAGATATATTGTTGTAAACCTGTACCAATCAACCTACACCAAATAATTGTACCAATAACCTGAACCATGCATCAACCATGCATCAACCTGTACCTCAACGTTTAATAAAAATGTACTATAAACAAGTGCATCAATCATGTACCAACTTGTACCTCAACCTGTACCATGAACAAGTGCATCAACCATGCACCAAACCTGTACAAATAACCTATCACAATAACTTGTCCAAACAACCTATCACAACAACCTGTCTCATCAATCTTATCAACCAAATCAGATCTACTCACCAATATCAATCACCAAGATAACTCTCAAAGATGTGCATCAACCAAGAATAACACAACAACTCAAAATCATCACCAAGATCAATATGTGCTTCTAATAATACAAGTATGCTACATCATCCATAAACCATGTGTCAACAATACTACTAACAAGTGCATCCAACCATGTACCAAGTATGTACAAATCATGTATCAACTACTCATAAACTATGACTCATCAAGATGTACCAACATCATCAACTATACACCTCATGTATGTGCCAACTCATCAACTACTTGTCTCAGCCATGTACTCGACATGTACCTAAACCAAATGCCCTAATCAATTTCATCATACAAATATGATTTGTAAATTTGTAATAGACCTGGTGTATATGATCACATACTTGCAAACCTTCCTTAACTTTAACAACAAGAGACTATAATTTTCATCAAACTTTTCTTTAGCCTCACATGACTAGTTTTGGATTAGTCAACAATCCTAACTTGAAATAATCATAACTTTGTACCTGTAATGAATAAAGATCTGAAACTAATAAAAAATGTTCTTCAGTTTGTTTTATGAAATTCCTCTAGGTGTCACTACTTGGATCCTCTCATAAAAGGATTTATAGCAAAAATGGCATACCTTGTTGAATTCTGGCTTATTCTAGAGAGCGACCTTATAGAGCGTTCCCTGCACGTAATATTTGTGGAATTGATCTGAAACTGTTACAATGAATACTATATACTATACTATAACCAACACATTTTGTATTACTTAAATTGGATATGTTATGAATAAGTTATGATGTTTTTATTCGAAACACATGTTTTAGACTAGTTTTATGATTAGCCACAAACCCTATTTTCCATGGAGTGTAACTCCAAAAATACAACGAACCACAAGATGAATTTTATACCAATGATACTTGGATATGTTTCTTCAATGGAATAGCAATTTCATGGTTTGAATCATTCTAGAAATTTTTTTATTGCGGAAATGGTGAGATTACCTGTAAATAACATACCTTAGAAAGCATCATCAAAAGACTTTATCCTTCCTTGAATTGCAGCCTTCTTTTCTTCACCTTCCCTTAGAAATTCAGCTTAGATATCCTTTGGTTACCTCAAGCACCTACAGATATTCAATATTCTCAAGTGTAATATAAAATGAGAGATCCTTTCCTCTTATTTATACTCTCCAAGTAGCTTCCTTAAAAACATCTTCTAGGTCACTTTGCCCACTTTCCTTATTTTAGGGTTAACCCACTTCTAATTTCTCCATTAAATTTATTATTTAAATAATTTATTTTGTAGTCACTTTGAATTATATTACACTCATCACTTCAATTTATTATTTACCTTCTAAAATCTCTTAAACTACTTTGACTACTTTGACCTTTTGGGGCTTCTAGATGACATATGAGGGTCCTCCAATTTTGTAAGGCCATAACTCTCAAACCGTGAGGATTTATATGAAGTTCCACATACCAGCAGAAATGGAATGACATGTAATATCCATATATAATAGTATTACCTACAAATATATAAAAACTCATACCATTATCCATAAAACAAACTTGGGTCCATTACCCAAACCCAGGTTCTCTAACTTCTCATGGACATAAATCTCTAACCGTGAGGAGTTATGTGACGTTCCACATACCACCAGAAATGGAATGGCATGTAATATCCAAATAGAATAGTATTACCTTCAAATTAAAACCCATACCATTATACATGAAACAACCTTGGCTCCATTACCCAAACCATTGTGCTACCAAAATTCGCTATCGGACTTTCTCCAACGGTTGACATCAGTCACTAAGGGTTGACATCAATAGACAATATCACTCTCCAATGGTTTACATCAATGACAACCAACAATTCATCAACCTAAGCCAACTTTCTAACAAAAATTTCCCCTATCACTGAGCAAATATTGTTATTTAAACAAGTTTCTAATTTGTTCCTCCTATCATGCAAGATAGAGGAAGATCTCTTAAAATACGTTTTTACTAAAATAAAATAACAAAAAGATGATTTTGTTGGAGTCTTTTAATAAAAATCATTTACATTAATAAACATTTGTTTTGAAAACAAAAAATTACTAGTCCACTAAACGTTCAACCCATGACTCCTTCCCTTAATCATAGAACATCAATTTGTTGTTCACCCGAGTCATTGAAAACGAATTCAAAATTAGACAATGATCAAAACAAATAACTCAAAATATTGGCTACAAAATCTTTCGATTCTGTAGCTAGTCTGAACTAAAAACAAAATCAAAACAAATTTAATTATTTATCCTAACATAATCAAATCATGAAATCCAAACAAACTATTTACCAATGCATAAATTCGAAAGAGATGCATCAGACAGGTCTGAGTTTATAATAGTATTGAAATTGGTTGAATTTTTAATAACCACATTCCCAAATTTCTTAATACGCTTGTTGGCTTTCTATGTTCGATCGAATGCAAGCTCTTAGGTCATCGTCCTCCCTCTCAAGAACTTCGTTCCGAGTGACCACTTGGTTCAACTGTGCCTGTAGGTAAGAGTTACACGTAAAAATTACTCACTTCGATGATGTCTCATTATCATTATCGCAAGTGTCGCAAAAATCATATTGTCGTCTCACCTCTGTCGCATCGCGAATGACATCATAAAGACACTTGAGGTATTCTCTAAATCTCGTTAAAAAGTGAAACATAAATATAGGGATTGAACCTAGAGTGTTGAGCATAGTTTTCCTCTTTGTAGCAAGCTCGTTAAAAAATGAAACATAAATCTGGGGATTGAACCTAGAGTGTTGAGCATAGTTTTCATCTCTGTGGAAAGCTCGTTAAAAAATGAAATAGAAACTACGAGCATAGTTTTTCCTCTCTGTGGAAAGCTCGTTAAAAAATGAAACAAAAATCAGGGGATTGAACCCATAACCTTGAGCATAGTTTTCCTCTCTATAGCAAGCTCGTTAAAAAATGAAACAACAATCTGGGGATTGAACTCAGAGCCTTGAGCATAGTTTCACTTCTCTATAGAAATCTCATTAAAAAATGAAACAAAATCGATGAGGATAGTTTTTCTTCTCTGTGGAAAGATTGTTAAAAAATGAAACAGAGGTCACGAGCATAGTTTTCCTCTCTGTGGCAAGCTCGTTAAAAAGTGAAACAGAGGTCCTGAGCATAGTTCTTTTCATGTACCAAGCTCGTTAAAAAATGAAACAGTCACCTCTCCCTTCAAGTCAAGTCTTTCACTAGATCTCGTAGATATTGAGTTGAGTCTTTAACTAGATCTCATATATAACGAGTCAAGTATTTCGTTAGGTATCATATTTAAACCTTCCTTTCATCCACCCGTATCCTTTTTCTCCATATAGTAGAGAAATTGGTGACAACCTCAAAGTCGATGAATGAATTGAATCTTGGGGGGGCATGTCTCCAGCCTTTGATTATCATTTTGGAGTTATGCCACTAGATTTTCAAGCTGGGGGAAGATTACCAACCATCCATGGGTATCCCTACCTTTGGAAATTGCGTTGGAAATTTACAAGAATAAGTTTAATTTTGTTTCAAGCTTGTGTAAAAATGAAACCAATATCGAGCATGGTCTTAGTTCTTTCTCACACTCGAAAAAAATGAGAATTTAACCGAGTAGACTTTTATCTCTTTTTCGGACTCGTAAGGATATACGAAAAAGGAACCCCCTGGAGTCTCCTTTAAGATCTTTTCAGACTCTCTAAACATGAAAAGATTTTCAAGTGATCTTGCTTCCTTTCACACTCAATTAAAAGGTTTTGAAAGAGCGTCTCCCAAGTAGCAATTTATCTCTTTTTTGGACTTCAAAGACTAATATTACAAAAAATGGGAACCTTGGAGTTATCTTTAAGTTATTTTTAGACTCTCTAAACATGAAAAACCACCGAGTTTTCCTTCTCTGGACTCATTAAAATTACACATTGAAGGGCCCATTTGGGGACGAAACCTTACTTCTTCCAGTTCGTTAAACAAAGGAAGAGGAACTTACCAAAGGTGAGTTATATCGAGCATGTGTTATCATCCTCGAGATCGTAAAAATAAAAAGAGGTACTCTTCTATCTAGATGGGGAAAAACAATTTGAAGGAAGCAAGCCAAGCCACTTTTTGGGAAACATCACATGTCACTCTTACAATCGCCCTTTAGCACAACACATTGTCTTCACACACATTTTAACCCGCTGAAACTCTGCACTGAACCAATCCTCTGAGTTTCTTTACTCCTTTGGGTCACCCAACGAAAGTCATAGTATCCACTACATCATGTTTTGGTCCATGTCGTGTTTCTGTTATTTGTGCCTCAGTGTTCAAGGGAAGTATCTTCCTTGAGATTCAACCATCACAAATTTCCAATTTCATTACCTGTGTCAGTACATACTCATTTGATTCACCATATTACATCTCTATGTCAATTCTGTGTTGTTGATGGGGGATACATTAAGGCCCTCCTTCGACGAGTCTTTTCTTGTCGAATTCAATACATTATCCAAGAATTGGACTTAGAAACATTTTAGTACCTTGGGACCTACATGCCTCAATGGCAGGCCTCCTTGCTTCCAAAAATAGGTTTACATCATTGACCTATGATTGGATGATTCCATGAATTTTCAGCTTCAACTTATTTATTCACATTCATTGGATTGTACTGGGGTACCTTGGGAGTCATTGACATCAATGGTGATTTCCCTCACACTTGTTAACGGTTTCATCAATGACCGGTAATCAAGTGGATTCTACCATGTTCGACATCAAAACATCCATTCACATGGTTATATTTGTACCACATCGGGATCGGTAAGAAGAACCTGGGTTGAGTGTTCACTCTGATATCTAATTTACCCAGGCTGCGAAAGGATATCATTTGAGCACATTGATATATATATATATATATATATATATTTACATAGATCCACTTTGTATTGGTCTGTGGCTATGTTTTTTCATCTCATAGATCCACTGTGTAATCCTCGTGGCTATGGTCATTTCATGTCATGGAAGTATAGATCCATAGTGTATTTGATGGTGACCATACCTTGAAACTCCTTTTATCGCTCAAGCATAGGTATGCCTGCCTTGGGTTTGAAACATGTCATAACATTTGTCTGATGGTTGTTTGTAACTTCTACCAGGTTCTATGACTCCATACCCTTGCTTCAATAGTCTACAAAGTACTTCAGTCATCAGTTTATGTGTTCTGACCTCACACTTTGGGGGGAAATTTGTTACACGTCAAAATTACTCACTTCGATGATGTCTCATTGTCATTATCGCAAGTGTCGCAAGTGTCGCAGAAATCATACTGTCGTTTATCCTGTGTCACATCGTGGATGAAATCATAAGAACACTTGAGATATTATCTAAGGTTCATTAGAAGATGAAAATATATCTTTTGGAAAAGAGTACAAACTTTTACCTTGAGAAATTACCACCATAAAAGTATTTTTGGAGATCATCACTCCCATGCCCACTTGCAAGGAGCGCTAGCGCTTCTTTCCCTCTTAGCAGGGAGCGTTGCAATGATCCGTGGCCCATTTTGAGGGAGCGTCGATCTATTGAGAAAATATTGGGGAGGAATCCCCCTTATCTCTAAAGGAAACTGAGAAATATCTGAGTTAGTTTGGCTTGAATCCAAGTTTACAGCTGGATCTAAGGGGAGTTCCACAACCAATGGAGTTGTATCCTCAACTTATCCCAAGAATATCTAAGGTGGTTAAGCCTCTCAAAGCCTATATAAGGAGGCATTTTCATGGTGAAAGGGGGAGAAATAATCAATGAAAAGTATTGTCATTTTGATTGGGGATCATTCGAGCAAGGGGTTGGAAAAGGAGAGTTTGGTGAGGCTGTTACATCTACATATACACTTTGTAAGCACCTTATTTTTTTCTTATTAATACATGTGCTTGGATTGTTTCCTTCAAAATTGTGTACATTTTCATGGGCTTGTCTTTTGGATAAATATAGATTTAAACTAATCATGGTAGAATAGAAAGTATGATTTGTATTCACTGTTTATTGGATTGAAGGACTCGTTAAAGGACTTGGAGATCAAGCTCAACTTGGACGGAGTGAGGATAAAATTCATAAAAATGTGCTCATACTTTCTTCCTCTTCTCTATTGACTAGTTTAGCTATGTTTAAAGGAAAGTCAGTGTTCAAAGTTATCACTTTTCTGTCTTGTTCATAGGGATCTAAGATACAAGAGGGAATTCAAATGTTTGCAGGGGAATTTTCTTATAACAATAAGGAACATCCTGATAATACCTTTCGATCCAGTCAAAACAATTCTCACAATACACCGGTTCATGATTTGGTAAAGGTCGAGTCTGATCTGTAGTGGGTGAATTACCATGTCCCATGATCCTTTTGAGATCATATTGAATCCCTGAGTAACCTTCTTTTTCCTTTAAAAAAGGAGGAATATTGGACACAAAATCGTATGGGGAATATCAACTCTGGTATCATCAACAAGAAAGGATTTTTCTTATACAAAAATGGTTTTGAATGCCTGAAAACCCTTCCCAAGATTCCAACGTCTTGCATTAATATTCCCTTAGCCTCACTTCAGGTGAAACAGAGGAACAAGCCATGAATTAATTAACTGATATGAGGAGAGGGAGGATCTGATTGTTCTATAAACCTAGACACTTGAGAACTGGCTTGAAACTCTAAGAAAAATGAAAAAAAAAACCCTTACCTCAACCGAAACAAATTTTTTGAGATATTGTTCTTCAAAGAATGAGACGTATCTCTGAAATGGTCTAGTTTATGAAGAAACTTCCCACGTAGAAAGTAAATGAGCCCATTTCAGAAATCATTTTCTAACGGTTTCTCCAAATTGTCATCTGTTTTCTTAGAAAGCATCCCGCAAAAACATGTCTCTATTATACAATTACGGGTTTGTAAAACCTTAGAGTCATTTGGTTACGATATACCAACAGGAGTAGCGAAGAGGGGAGCGTGTTTGAAACCACACGAAATAGAGGGTAAGCTCTGCATTTTCGGAGGAGACTTGATACCTAAGGCTTCGAGAGAAAGGAACCATAGCGACCACTCAGATTGTTAAGTGGATGCCTAACTAGGGGATATTAAAAAATGAAAACCACCTTGTCAAATGATTACCAAACCCAAAAATGAAAACTTACCACCTAAGGCAATGAATGCAGTATTGTCTTAACAGGATGAAAGAGTAATTGTTTGAAGGCATGACTATCGGTCCTGTACCATAATGATGAGACTGCGATATGACTACAAGGGATAACATTCATTTATTTCAAATTACACCAAATTTTTTGTTTTATGCATGATCAAAATTGTGTTAACGTGATAATCAAAACATCCAAAGAATAAAATTCCTAAGGCATAAACCCAAGGTGGAAAACTCATGCACTAATGGTAAGGAAGTAACCCATAATACAATAGGTTCACAAGATTTTAAGGTTCTTGAAAATATTAGATTCCCTTAGGTGCTCATCCAATTCTATAAAAGGAAACTTTATAAACTGTATGATGCGCCCAAACCAGAGCTTGTTCTAATTTCATTCTTACAGTCATGAAATTGAACAAGAGAAATGATAGATTAAAATAAATGAACTCATACACACAACGAATCAAACGAATATTTTCAAAACAAAAGATGATAGAAATCTTTTCAAATAAAGGAGGCAGATACATAAAATTTTATCCCATTAAGATGATATTTTACAAGGGTAATATCAGTGCTGGTATCATTAACAAGTGAGGATTTTTCTTGTACAAAAATGGATTTGAATGCCTGAAAATCCTTTCCAACATTGAAACAACTTGAATTAATATTCCCTTAACCTCACTTCAGGTGAAATAGAGGAACAAGGAACAAATTAATTAATTGGTATGAGGATAGGGAGGATCTGACTATTTTATAAACCTAGACACCTGAGAACTGGCTTGAAACTCTGAGAAAAATGAAAAAAAAAACCTTACCTCAACCAAAATAGAATTTTTGAGATATTGTTATTCAAAGAATGAGACATATCTCTGAGATGGTCTAGTTTATGAAGAAACTTCTCATGGGGACAGTAAATGAGCCCATTTCGAAAATGGATTTCTGGCGGTTTCTCCAAATTGTGAACCACTTGCTCAGAAATCATCCCGCAAAAACATGTCTCTATTATACATATACGATTTTGTAAAACCTCAGAGTCATTTGGTTAGGATATACCAGTAGAAGTAGCACAGGGGGGAGCATATTTGAAACCACACGAAATAGAGGGTAAGCTCTACATTCTCAGAGGTGACCCGATACCTAAGGCTTCGGGAGAAAGGCACCATAGCGACCACTCAGACTATTGAGTGGATGCCTAACCAGGGGATATGAAAAAACGAAAACCACCTTGTCAAATGACTACCAAACCCAAAAATGAAAACTTACCACCTAAGGCAATGAATGCAGGATTGTGTTAATAGGACAAAAGAGTAATTGTGTGAAGGCATGACTGTCAATCCTGTACCATAATGATGAGACTGTGATATGACTACAAGGGATAACATTCATTTATTTCAAATTACACCAAAGTTTCTGTTTGATGCATGATCATAATTGTGTTAACGTGATAATCAAAACATACAAAGAATAAAATGCCTAAGGCATAACCCCAAGGTGGAAAACTCATGCGCTAATGGTAAGGAAGTAACCCATAATATAATAGGTTCACAAGCTTTTAAGGTTCTTGAAAATATTAGATTCCCTTAGGTGTTCATCCAATTCTATAAAAGGAAAATTTATAAACTGTATGATGCACCCAAACCAGAGCTTGTTCTAATTTCATGCTTACAGTCATGAAATTGAACAAGAGAAATGATAGATTAAAATAAATGAACTCATACACACAGCGAATCAAACAGAACTTTTCAAAACAAAAGATGATAGAAATCTTTGCAAACAAAGGAGGCAGCTACAATTTTTTTTATCCCATTAAGACGATATTTTACAATGATAAAATCAACATGAATATTTGTTTACCAACAATGGTGACATGCTGGGTGAAGCAGTTATCTTTGTATCATCAGAACTTTATATCAGGGAACAAATAACTCAAATAGTTATTAGAAACAATTAAAAGACAGATCAAGCATTTTGACATCAATTCAGAAAAATAACACAACCATATTATTGGATAAAGTTCTGTCCAAAAATTGTAATCTGACATCTCATTTCAATAAAAGGAGTAAGAATATTTATACAAGTAACTCCAATACCATTGACAGGGCCACTGCTGCCAGCAGGCATTTACAGCCTCGACAGGGATGTCATTTAAACCTCTCCAGTACTTCGATCCCATCCAAAAGTCATCCATTTATGATAAAATTATCTTGACATCCGATCAATTTAAAAACATACTTGAGGATCTTTGAACTCGACATTGCTTTGTCACCAGCAGGCCTGTTCAGTACCCCGACAAAGTTGTCTTGGTATCATGTGTGCATTTACCCGCTACCAACAGACCTGTTCAGTATCCTGGCGGGTTTACATACAATTCCCACACATTACAGTGCTTCCAACTCTCTAAAATTGTTTATAAAATTTTCATAAACTTCATGATAACAAGAGAGTGGGGTGATACTGAAGATTTCACATCCAGGCAACGATAGGATCGATCTTTTTAGAATTCATTTTTTCATTCTTTGAGAACTGATAACTTTCATCATAATTTGTACATTTAGATTTTAGTCAATAAATCATCTCAAGAATGGGGAAGCTCTTTGAGTTGTTCCCATTAGAACTGTGATGACGTAAAAAGTTTTAAAGATAATTGTATTTCCCTGAGACTTCAACAAAATTAAGGAACAATGATTGGACAAATACTTATTTTAATTGATATGAGTTTAGAACTTAACGTGCAAATGCATTGAACCATTCTCAACTGCCGCTAGTGAAAGATCCAATTCCCTTCAATAATGAATGGTGATTTAGAAATAATCATTAAGGAAACACAAAAAACCAAACAAAATGAAAAATAATACAAAAGAAAATGTTAGCTAAAAATATTTATGAGAGGGGTAAATCTGATTTCTTAGGTGAAGTATTTCTTGAGAGACTAAAATAAAATAGAAAAATCCTTATTAATATGAGTGCATTCCTACTCATGGCACCTTGGGTCAGGGTTGAATTCGAGTGAATTGATAGTTCGAATTTACTTATCTCTTTACTTTCCATGATGATAATGTGTTTTTGAAAAGAAATATACAATGAAAAGCAGAGAGAAAAGGATTAAAGTGGACTTCCCTGACAACATTCATATTATGGTTCTCTTGGTGTACCCTCTTGTGTTCATAATTGCATTATTACAAAAAGAAACATTGAGAAATAAAACTAAAGGAAACCCACTCCTAAACCTACTCTAACTACTAAACAAATCAAAAGGTTAAGTAAAACCATATTTCCAGTGAAGCCACAAGAACATATTCAATTCTGCAAGGCATAGAAAGTAAAAAATCAGAATATAAGAATGTAGTATTTGCATATACGAAAGAAATATGTCATGCTTGCCTCCTATATATTCATTTAAAAACAAAGAAAGAACGACCCTACCATTCTTTTGAAACTTCTTGATGTATGAATCCTCTAGCCATTATGCAATCTTGTCATAAAAATTAGGATGCAAATTATGACTTCGATGAACTAGATCCGTCAATGGGGAACACATCATAAGAGGATTCATGACATCAATTAGATTACAGGTTTGAACACTTCCTTTGATGAGATGGACCATTTCAAAATGCAAAGAATAATCATTAAAATTCGAACTAACCAAAGAATGAATATGCAATGTAGAATGTTTTATCTCCATAAGAATGAGTGCATTATCTTTTTCAAAAATAAATCGTGTAAAATCATGTTGCAACATGTATTTTTTCCATGCTAGTGATGAAAGTGAAAGAGCGTCAAATCCAACTTCATAAATGTTATGTTCGAAATTAATTTCACCAAATCTTGGCATATCAAAAAGATTTGATTGTGATGGAAAATAGTAAGATACCGTGGGTAAAGTATCAAGTCCACCAGAATCTAAGAAGATATCGGGATATAAAGAGTAAAAGGAATCATAAATGAGCGCATGAAAATAATCTCTTGAGCTATGATATTTAACAATGGTATTCTCAAGACATTCTTCTTCACTTTCCTTAAGACTTTCACTCTGTTTTGGTGATAAATCCTTCAACATAATATGATCGTCTAAATTTTCCTCATGTGTGATAGATAATTCAAAAATTTCATGAAAAACATCTAATCTTTCCTATGGATAAGTGATGCAGGATCATATCCCACATCAAGCGAGCCAGCACAGAGACAATCAGACAGCTAGATGAGCGCCAACACAAATTTTGAAAATCACCTTGGAAGTTGTTGCGCGATCTTAAATGAGTCATTAAGAGAAGGCACACACTTGTAAGATGTAAATGGACCTTGAGCGGATTGCTCTCGTCCTTAGTAGATAGAAGGCAGTTAAAGTAGTTTAATGCAGGTAGATAGAATTTAATTCTAGATTAGACAGTTTTAGAGCGCAAGAGGGAAACGAGATATAGACACCCTCATTGTGTATTGTAACATAGTTAGAAGCATTGGAGCATAGAGAAGCAGAGAGAGATGTGTAAGAACACCCATGTACTAATATTTGAATTAATACAAAGAGTCGATTCAAATTCATTGTTTTGTGTTGTTCTCTGTGTATTGATGTTGATATGCTCATGAATGTTTGATTCCTGTTATAAATTTGTTTTATATGCTATGTATATGATTTCATGTCTGAGTTTGAAGTCTGAGAGGAAGGAGGAATGAGTTTCAATTATTTCTTTGTTTGAGCCAGAGGAATTCCTGCAAGGAGTGCAGTCGAAGTGTCCGCAAGGAGTGCGTTGATAGAGAGTTCAGATAGGTATCTTTTGTTCTCATTTCCACAGAAGTGCAGATAGGCACATGATCCATGCAAGGAGTGCACAGGCCGAGTGAAGTCTCAGGGTTGTGAACCTGAGTGAAGTATGAGAGATTGTTTCTATAGGTGTGCGCAGTGTTGAAGGGAATTCAACACTTGGAAGTGTCTGAAGATTTGCCGCAAGGAGTGCGTGCAAAGTTTTTCCTTAAAGATGCAGAGTCATGGAAAATCTTGAAGGAGAAGAAGACCTTTGAAGGAGTCAAAGGAAGGAAAGGCTAAGTACTTTGAATTTTTAAGAAAGCATTGCAAGTTTGCGTGCAGGTGGACGAGTTCCACGGAGGAACGCTTGGTCATTCGCAGAAATCACCAAGAAAAGACGGATGGTTGGTATTCTCTGAGGAGGATTCACAACATTCTGTGGACCGTTAGATCTCACAGAGGAGTAGGGAAGATACACTGAATATATCGAGAGGTTCAAATCTCAGGAGGGCAGGACCGTTGACCCGAGCCACAGGGGCCATCAGATTTGCACGTGGAATCGTGTATCGGGGTTTCGTGGGTTGGAACTCCGTAAACATAGCAACAAGAAACGCGAAATTGTGAAACGTGATATCCTGACGGGCACGAGAATAGTGTGGGGCCACAGGAGTTAATGAGGTGGACAGGTGGCACGCTATTTTGGGGTTTCGTAGCGAGAAGTCCCGAAACAATCGCATTAGGATTCACGATATTGAAAACTCTAAAATGCCGATAGAGCGAGAAGACAGTTGAAAGGTCAACCTCGCACGTGCATCGGGGTTTCGGCATATCAGGAGTCGGGAGTCGGTAAAGTGAGTTGTTTGATATCGTGAGTAGAGAAATCGCGATAGAGGAAACCCGGATAGGCGAAAGTCAGCGTTGACTGGTTCTCGGGTTTCGAGGATTCGTGAGGCCTACACCCGACCATTGGATTCGCGAAGCCATGAGGTCCGATATCCTGATCTGTAAAGAGGGGGATCCCATGAGGATTGTTGTGGGTGTAGATTTCCCGATAGGGAAATAGAAGGACCGATTAGTGTTCCTCGAGCAGAGAGAAAGAGAATATATTGTGAGTTGACGTGGACCTTCTGACCTGCAGGTTGTGTAGGGAGGGCGTCGACATCAGAGAGGTATCAGAGCACATAAAGGTTCTTTACTTTCTGTAGCAGAGAAAGAGAATTTTCCATGCCGCCCAGGAGAAGGGACATCCAGACACCCGATCCACCAGAGGATAGGGAAATGTCGAGAAGAAGAGGTCGGAAGATGACAGATCCAGTTATGGAGAGACAAATACATGATCTACGAGCTAGACTCGATGACATGGAGACAACGCAAAGAGGCACAGTTAGTGTCGGGGATCTGAGTGATTCAAAAAGTGAAGCTGAGGCTGAACGTGAAGAAGACGTTGCAGCTGAAGATGCATCAAATGAGTGTTTGATCAGAGCTATTGCAAGGATGGGTGCAAGATAAAAAATGGACATTCCAGTTTATGAGGGAAACTTGGATGCAGAGGAGATTTTAGACTGGATTAGAGCTCTGGACACATACTTAGACTATGAAGATGTCGAAGAAGACAAGAAGGTCAAGCATGTTGTCACTAGATTGAAAGGACATGCAACATTGTGGTGGAATGAACTACAAGATGACAGACGCTGCAAGGGAAAGCAGAAGATCAAGAGCTAGGATAGAATGATTGCGAAGATGAAGGCAAAATTCATCCCCAGAGATTATCAAATTACTCTGTTCACGAGGATGCAGAACCTGAGACAGAAGCTGATGACAGTGAAGGAATACACTAAGGAATTCTACAAACTGAACATCAAGGCCGGTCATCGAGAGAGCGATGATGAAAAAGTTTCCAGATATATAAATGGCCTGAGATATGATATCTAGGATGAGATGAGCATGGTAACCATCCGAACGGTGGAAGATGCTTATCATATGGATCTAAAAGCTGAGGAGAAGTTGAGCCGAAAGTAGAGTCAGAGGGGCCGAGGTAGAAGTCAGCCCAGAGGCAAGGCAGTTGCCCAGGACAAATATCAGAAGCCCAAGGAGGACTAGAAGAAACCTCAGGCTCGAACAGAGAGAGGTGGAACCTCACAAGGAGGGAAATATGCTGAACAAAGAGGGCAACATACTGAGAAGAGAGGAGATTATGCTGACAACAATACTTTTCCTCATACTAGAGGTAGAGGAAGAGGAAGAGGTGGAGTAATCACATGCTTCACATGCGGGAAGAATGGGCACAAGTCTTATGAGTGTCCAAATAAAAAGAAGGAGATTGGAGAAGCTCACATCATTGAGGCACAGAGGCGGGATGTTGAGGCAGAAGACGCTAAAGGCGGAAGATTGTTGATGATGTGAAAAGTCCTTTTGACACCCGAGAAGGAGGTGGAGAGTTCATTCCAAAGGACCAGACTTTTCAGGACTTCTTGCAAGACCAAGGATAAGGTATGAAAGGTCATTATAGACAGTGGTAGCACGGATAATCTTGTTTCTACAAAGATGGTAGAGAAGCTGGAGCTGGAGACGACTGATCATCCAAGCCCATACAGAGTTTCGTGGCTACAAAAAGGACACTAGGTAACTGTCACTAAACAATGCTTGGTTGAATTTAAGATAGGTGGATATAATGATAAGATCTTGTGTGATGTCATTCCTATGGATGTTTGTCATCTATTGCTAGGTAGACCATGGAAATATGAAAGGAATGTGATTCATGATGGTAGAATGAACACATACACCTTAGAGAAGAATGGGAGGACACACCTGTTGCTTTCGATAAAGGATAAGGAGGTGAAGCCGGAAGTAAGCAACAGAGTACTTCTCATGAGTGGGAAGGAACTTATCATAGAGGTTAAGAAGAAGGAGGATCCACAGTTCATTGTGGTCACGAAACCGAAGATTGTTCTGACTAGCACAAGAGTGGATGATTTACCAGAAGAAATTCAGGAACTGCTGGAAGAGTTCGCTGACATAATAGTGGATGAATTACCTCGTTCGTTGCCACCAATTAGAAGTGTGAGTCATCACATTGATCTCATACCAGGAGCCAGTTTGCCAAACAAAGCTGCGTACAGGTTGACGTCGCAAGAGAATGAAGAGGTTAAAAGGAAAGTCCAGGATTTGTTGGACAAAGGTTTGGTCAGGGAAAGCTTGAGTCCATGTGTTGTTCCAACAGTATTCAGTCCGAAGAAAGATGGAGGCTGGAGGATGTGTATTGATTCAAGGTCGATTAACAAGATAACCATCAAGTACAGATTTCCATTGCCGAGGATGGATGATCTGATGGATTGCTTGAGTGGAGCAACATATTTTTCAAAGATTGATTTGAAAAGTGGTTATCACCAGATTCGCATGAGAGAAGGTGAAGAATGGAAGACAACATTCAAAACAAACGAAGGGTTGTATAAATGGCTTGTTATGTCGTTTGGCTTAACAAATGCACCAAGTACCTTCATGAGGTTGATGAACGAAGTCCTGAGGGAGTTCATCAGAAAATTTGTCATTGTGTATTTGGATGACATATTGGTTTACAGTAAAACAGTGGCAGAGCATCTGAAGCATTTGGCTACAGTAATGCAAAAACTATAGCAGGAGAAGCTGTTGATAAATATGAAGAAGTCCTCATTCATGAAGACAGAGCTCATTTACTTGGTGTTTGTTATTTCAGCAAATGAGTTGAGGATGGATCCAGATAAGGTGGAGGTAATAAAGAATTGGCCATCACCGAAGAACATATTTGAGGTGAGAAGTTTTCACGGATTGGCTAGTTTCTACTGAAAATTCATCAGGAATTTCATGGGAATCAGTGCAGCGATGTTGGATACAGTGAATAAAAGACATAAATCTTTTCACTGGACTGAAGAGGCTGAGAAAATTTTTAATCTGTTGAAGAGGAAGACCACGGAACAACCGGTTTTGGTGTTGTCGGATTTCCATAAGACATTTCAAGTGAAATGTGATGCAAGCAGATTTGCAATAGGGGCAGTCTTGAGTCAAGGAGACAGGCCGATAGCATACTTCAGCGAGAAGATGAATGAGGCGAAAGTGAAATACTCCACTTATGATAAGGAGTTTTGTGCTATTATACAGGCATTGAAGAAATGGAGGCATTACTTGATCCCGAAAGAGTTTGTCTTATACAATGATAATCATGCACTGCAGTTTGTGACTCAATAGGAGAAGTTGAATTAGAAACATGTCAAATGGGTTGAGTATATGCATAATTTCACTTTTGTGATCAAACATATTTCTGGTACTGCTAACAAAGTTGTTGATTCTTTGAGCAGGAAGTGTTTACTATTGCAGGAGTTCAAAGTCAAGACGTTGGGTTTTGATGATCTCAAGGACATGTACGTTGATGATCCAGATTTTAAGGAAGCGTATCAAGCAGCTGAGAATCCAATTCTCAGGGATAGAATCCAATGGATAGACTACATGATCCAGGAAGGATTACTATTCAAGGGTAATCAACTGTGTATTCTGAAATGCTCCATGAGGGAGAATTTGCTGAAGGAGAAACACAGTGGAGGATTGGCAGGGAACTTTGGTCATGACAAGACATTTGCAAAGTTGAATGAGTCATATTTTTGGCCGGGAATGTGAGCAGAGGTCAAGATATTTGTGGACAGATGCAGAATTTGCCAGCATTCGAAGGGAAGGAAGCAGAATGTGGGATTCTATCAACCATTGCCCATACCAAAGAGGCCGTGGGACGCAATTAGCATGGATTTTGTATTGGGGTTGCCTAGAACACAAAGAGGTGTTGATTCAATCTTTGTGGTGGTGGATAGATTTTCCAAAATGGCACACTTCATTCCATGTCAAAAGACCAGTGATGCAACTCACATTGCGAACCTGTTTTTCAAAGAGGTCATTTGACTTCATGGGTTTCCAAGGAGTATAGTTTCGGATCGAGACACCAAATTCATAGGGCATTTTTGGAGAACCTTATGGAAAAAGATGGGAACTAACTTGTCATTTAGTTCAGCTTATCATCCTTAGACGGATGGACAGACATAAGTGGTGAACAGAAGTCTGGGAGACTTGCTGAGAAGCTTGGTGACAGAGCACCACAGCCAATGGGACAACATATTAACACAGGAAGAATTTTCTTATAATGACTCAGTTAATAGGATCACAGGACAGAGTCCATTTCAGGTTGTCTATGGCATGCAGCCGAGAGGAATTTATGAATTGAGGGATTCATAACAGACTGGGACTAGGAGCACTAGTGCAGAAGAATTCATAGAGGCGATGAAGGAACTTCACAGCTAGGTGAAGGAGCGATTGCAGAATTCAAGCTAGGAGTATAAACGCAGAGCAGATCAGCACAGAAGACAACTTTAGTTTGAAGTTGGTGACTTGGTTCTGGAACATTTGAGGAAAGAAAGGTTCCCGAGAGGAACATATAATAAGCTGAAGATGAAGAAAATTGGGCCATGTAGGGTCTTGAAGAAATTTGAAGCGAATGATTATGAGATTGAATTACTCGATGGGATCAGAATTTCTCTGATATTAAATATCTCATATTTGTACCCATATAGAGCTGAGGAAACAGGAGCTGGAGTTGAGCAGCCAGTGATCCAGTGGACAAAGCAGATGCCAGTTGCAGATAAGCCGCAGATGGAGCACATACTGGACAAGAGAGTGAGCAAGAAGACTAGGCAGAAAGAATACTTTGAGTATCTGGTCAAGTGGAAGAACCATCCAGTTGAAGATGCCAGCTGGGAGACCGAGGTAGGGATACAGAAGCATGGACAGACCGTGCGGGAGCTCATGGATAGGAGCCCATGAAAATTTTCAAGCAAGGGAGTATGATGCAGGATCATCCCCCACATAAAGTGAGCTAGCGCGGAGACAATCGAACAGCTGGACGAGCGCCAGCACAAATTTTAAAAATCACCTTGGAAGTTGTTGCGCGATCTTAAATGAGTCATTAAGAGAAGGCACACTTGTAAGATGTAAACAGACCTTGAGCATATTTCTCTCGTCCTTAGTAGATAGAAGGAATTTAAAGTAGTTTAATGCAGGTAGATAGAATTTAATTCTAGATTAGACAGTTTTAGAGCGCAAGAGGGAAAAGGGATATAAACACCCTCATTGTGTATTGTAACATAGTTAGAAGCATTGGAGCATAGAGAAGCAGAGAGAGTTGTGTAAGAACACCCATGTACTTATATTTGAATTAATACAAAGAGTTGATTCAAATTCATGGTTTTGTGTTGTTCTCTGTGTATTGATGTTGATATGCTCATGAATGTTTGCTTCCTGTTATATATTTTCTTTATATGCTATGTATATGATTTCATGTCTGAGTTTGAAGTCTGAGAGGAAGGAGGAATGAGTTTCAATTGTTTCTCTATTTGAGCCAAAGGAATTCCTACAAGGAGTGCAGTCGAAGTGTCCACAAGGAGTGCGTTGACAGAGGGTTCAGATAGGTAGCTTTTGTTCTCATTTCCACAGAAGTGCAGACAAGCACAGGAGCCGTGCAAGGAGTGCGCAGGCCGAGTGAAGTCTCAGGGTTGTGAACCTGAGTGAAGTATGAGATATTGCTGCTGCAGGTGTGCGTAGTGTTGAAGGGAATTCAACACTTGGAAGTGTCTGAAGATTTGCCGCAAGGAGTGTGTGCAAAGGTTTTCCTTAAATACGCAGAGTCGTGGAAAAGACCGAAGGAGAAGAAGACCTTCAAAGGAGTTGAAGGAAGGAAAGGCTAAGTACTTTGAAGTTTTAAGCCAGCATTGCAAGTTTGCGTGCAGGTGGACGAGTTCTGCGGAGGAATGCTTGGTCATTCACAGAAATCACCAAGCAAAGACGGACAATTGGTATTATCTTAGGAGGATTCATGACATTCCATGGACCGTTAGATCTCAAAGAGGAGCAGGGAATATATAGGGAATATGTCGAGAGGTTCAAAGCTCAGGAGGGCAGGACCGTTGACCCGAGCCATAGGGGCCGTCGGATTTGCACGTGGAATCATGTATCGGGGTTTCGTGGGTTGGAACTCCGTAAACATAGCAACAAGAATCGCAAAATGATGAAACATGATATCCCGACGGGCACGAGAATAGTGTGGGGCCACAGGAGTTAGTGAGGTGGACAGGTGGCACGCTATTTCGGGGTTTCGCAGTGAGAAGTATCGAAACAATCGCATTAGGATTTGCGATATTGTGAACTCTGAAATGTCGATGGAGAGAGAAGACAATTGAAAGGTCAAACTCACGCGTGCGTTGGGGTTTCAACATATCGAGATTTAGGAGTCGGTAAAGTGAGTTGTTTGATATTGCAAGTAGCGAAATCACAATAGAGGAAACCCCGATAGGAGAAAGTCAACGTTGACTGGTTGTTAGGTTTCGGGGATTCATGAGGCCTACGCCCGATCATTGGATTCACGAAGCTGCGAGGTTCAATCTCCCGATCTGTAAAGAGGGGGATCCCACAAGGATTGTTGTGGGTGCAAATTTCCCGATAGGGAAATAGAAGGACCGATTAGTGCTCTTCGGGTCGAGAGAAAGATAAGATCCTGCGAGTTGACGTGGACCTTCCAACCTGCGGGTTGTGTAGGGAGGGCGTCAACATCAATAAGGTATGATTTGTGGATGAAGGTTTAAGGTTTCTTCTTCAAATTGCAGATTTACATCTCTAGTAAGTTTCATAGGAATGTTATAATGCTTAAGATCATTTTCATCACCTAAGTGTTCTTCAATAACTAAATTTAAGTACTGATTAGAGAAAGAGTTAGAAGAATATGGAAATTCACCTTGACCCAACATCAAATCTTCTTCCACGATGATCGAGGACTGAATATACAATGCTTTAGAGGAAAAACTAGTTTGATTGTTATTAAGAACCTTTTCAACAGATTCTACCTCCCTTTCTTGTTCAAAATTTTTGGATGGATTCCTCTCATCCTGCAAACAAAATTCTTCTTGCAATTGAGTGATAGGATTTGTAACTGATTCATTATTTGCAATTGAAAATGGTTGTATGAAAAGGGCACAGACATCAGAGAGGAGATTTAGTACAAATGACATGTCATCAAGTTGAAACTTACAGAGAACATGATGGATGCTTGTTAAAAATACATCTGGAGATGAATTGTCCTTGATTAGTAAAGCCTGAAATTATTCACATAATTGATTGTAATCATAGATTTCAAAAGCATCTAAAAATTCCTCTACAAATTGAAACCAATCAATAATGTGATATGCTGGAAAAGACTCACACCAATGTTTAATCTGACTGCTAAAAGTAAAATAAAACAATCTGCATAAAACCTTTAAATCAAAAATAGAATGCTTGATGCATTTACACCAAAACTTGTTAAGATGGTCCTTTGCAAATACATCCCCCCCACCATCAAAGGTGAGGTTGGACAAGCGAGAGACTGTCTCATTGGGAATATCAGGTAATGAGAAGTGGAAAGCATGTTCCAACACAGTGATTTGGGGAGTAGTGGGGAATTAAATACATTCAAAACAAAGACTCCTGCAAGGCCAACTTGCCAGTCTAGCCTGCCTTCTAGTGCATTTCAAGATGACATAGAAGAAGAATTTATAAATTTTGAATTATGACATGAGGCTGAGGGGTAAAACCTTTAATCATTAAATTTACCTCGGCCCTCCTTCTAGCGCCATTTGTTGACGAGCATTTATGACACACTGTCAATGGGAAGGGAAGATTTGGTCTGGGGTTCTCTATTTAACCCAAGTCGTTTGGTATAATCTACCCTGAAGGGTTTTATGGCTCCGTTAGCCAACTAGGATTCTAAAAAAAACTAAAAGATGTGAACTAACTAAAGATATAACTCTAACAATCAATGCTTTAATTACAAATGCTTAACTAACAATGTTCATGTACAAAGGTTATATACAATTTACAAGGTTTAAGCAAAGCCTTGTGAAAATAATTTTCTTTAAGATGAATGGATCTAAACAAGATTAAAATATTTTCAAAATTAGTTCTAGTACTCTAATTACCAAACTAATAAATAATGAATGAACAAGATTGTGAATGATGTAACGAAAATAGACAAAGCAAATCGACGTTTAAATGATGCAATCACTCTTCATTCACAAATCAACAAATTAGATAAATAATAAATTGACTAACCCCTTGTTGATCAGCAATACTAATCTAAATTCATCTCTCTGCATATGTATGATCTCCTCTTATCCTGTGTCAATTGTAAACCAATGACAAAGGCAAGCATAATACTTCCTAAAGAAATTCACAGAAGTATTTTATGTTCGAGAATGAGTTTATGATGACAAAAAGATAAATGATTATATATCATGTGACTTTAGAATATCCAATAACTCAAAATGAAATAAATTCTAATTCTCAGGAATGGTGTTATCAGCTATCTAGCATCAGATGTAAACTCAAAATACTTGAATAGATGGTCAATCACATATATAAACTGAACCAAAAGATAATGAACAATATAAAGAAAAGCATGATATAAAATATTATGTGCAGAACAAACTAAAGCTAGCTCGATACATATAAAATTTCACACCTATAAATTACATGAGAAGACAATGAAAAAACACTGCATAGTCTACATAGGACGAAATCCAAAGAGTAAACTTATTTCCCATATAATTTTGAAAAACAAAATGTTCATCACATGGTGCAGGAGGAAATTTCCCCTATCATTGGGAAAACATTGCTATTTAAACAAGTTTTTGATATGTTCCTCCTATCATGCAATATAGAGGTAGATCTCTTCAAATAGTTTTTTACTAAAATAAAATTAGAAAAAGATAATTTTGTTGGAGTCTTTTAATAAAAAATATTTGCATTAATAAACATTGTTTTTCCAAACAAAAAATTACTAGTCCACTAAACGCTCAACCCATGACTCCTTCCCTTAATCATAGCACATCAATCCGTTGTTCACCTGAGTCAATGAAACTGAAATCAAAATTAGACAATGATCAAAACAAATAATTCAAAGGACTGGCTACATAATCTTTCGATTTTGTAGCTAGTCTGAAATAAAAACAAAATAAAAACAAATTTACTTATTTATCCTAACATAATCAAATCGTGAAATCCAAACGAACTATTTACCAATTCAAAAATTCGAAAGAGATGCATCAGGCAGGTCTGAGTTTATAATAGTATTGAAATTGGTTGAATTTTAATAACCACATTCCTAGATCACTTAATATGCTTGTTGGCTCTGTGTCTTCGATCGAATGCAATATCTGAGCTCATCGTTCTCCCTCTCAAGCAATGAGTTCCAAGTGACCACTTGGTTCAACTGTGCCTATACGTAAGGAACATCCCGATAATACCTTTCGATCCAGTCAAAACAATTCTCACAATACACTGGTTCATGATTTGGTAAAGGCCGAGTCTGATCTGTAGTGGGTGACTTACCATGTCCCATGATCCTTTTGAGATCATACTGAATCCTTTAGTAACCTTCTTATTCCTTTAAAAAAGTATGAATATTGGACACAAAATTGTATGGGGAATATCAACGTTGGTATCATCAACAAGCGAGGATTTGTCTTGTACAAAAATGGCTTTGAATGCCTGAAAATCCTTCCCAACATTGCAATGAATTGCATTAATCTTCCCTTAGCCTTGCTTCAGGTGAAACAGAGGAACATGGAACAAATTAATTAACTGATATGAGGAGATGGAGGATCTTACTGTTCTATAAACCTAGACACCTGAGAACTGGCTTGAAACTCTAAGTAAAATGAAAAAAAAAACCTTACCTCAACCAAAACAGAATTTATGAGATATTGTCCTTCAAAGAATGAGACGTATCTCTGAAATGGTCTAGTGTTTGAAGAAACTTCTCATGGGGACAATAAATGAGCCCATTTCAGAAATGGGTTTCGGACGGTTTCTCCAAATTGTCAACTGTTTTCTCTGAAATCATCCCACAAAAACATGTCTCTATTATACAATTACGGGTTTGTAAAACCTCAGAGTCATTTGGTTAGGATATACTAGCAGGAGTAGCGAAGGGGGGAACATGTTTTAAACCACACGAAATAGAGGTTAAGCTCTGCATTTTCAGAGGAGACCCGATACCTAAGGCTTTGGGAGAAAGGCACCATAGAGACCACTCATATTGTTGAGTGGATGCCTAACTAGGGGATATGAAAAAATGAAAACCACCTTGTCAAATGACTACCAAACCCAAAAAAGAAAACTACCACCTGAGGCAATGAATGCAGGATTGTGTTAACAGGACGAAAGAGTAATTGTTTGAAGGCATGACTGTCAGCCATATACCATAATGATGAGACTGCGATATGACTACAAGGGATAACATTCATTTATTTCAAATTACACCAAAGTTTTTGTTTGATGCACGATTGAAATTGTGTTAACGTGATAATCAAAACATACAAATAATAAAATGCCTAAAGCATATCCCCAAGGTGGAAAACTCATGTGCTAATGGTAAGGAAGTAACCCATAATACAATAGGTTCACAAGCTTTTAAGGTTCTTGAAAATATTAGATTCCCTTAGGTGTTCATCCAATTCTATAAAAGGAAACTTTATAAACTGTATGATGCACCCAAACCATACCTTGTTCTAATTTCATGCTTACAGTCATGAAATTGAACAAGAGAAATGATAGATTAAAATAAATGAACTCATACACACAACGAATCAAACGAATCTTTTCAAAACAAAAGATGATAGAAATATTTGCAAACAAAGGAGGCAGCTACATAAAATTTTATCCCATTAAGATGATATTTTACAATGATAAAATCGACATGAATATTTGGCTTCCAACAAAACCCTCCATGGAAGAAGAAAAGAAAAATGATGGAGCAAAAGATTGTATTAATTTGTTGCTTGAGCAAGCTCTCACGCGATAGAGGGACGAAATGATGGAGAATTTTTCCCACATCCTTCAACACCTTTTGATAATAACCGACATGTCTTCATCAAGCAACCACTTTGGAGGCACCTCGCCTTTCAAGGTACAAGTTAATTTTTATATTCTTGTATTTGAAGGACAGATAGATGCAAATGCCCTAGAAAAATGGTTAAATATGCTAGAAGTTTATTTCTATGTTCATAATTTTTCCAATACGGAAAAGATCACCTTCACACTCCTTAAGGCTCTCCCCCATGTCAAGCATTGGTGGGAAACTTACTGGGAGAAAAGTTCCATAGAGGAGTTTTGAATATATGGGGCCAATCCAACCTGGTATTTTTTTGTGGATGTGGTCAAGGAACAATATTACCTTGTTGGAAACTATGACAACCAGTGCATGAGATGGACCAAAATGTAGCAAGATAGGGGCCAAGAAGTGTCAGAGTTCACTAATACCTTCGATACATTGCACACCAAGTTGGGTATCAAAGACTCCGAGCAACTCTGGTTCTAAAATACCATGTGGTTCTACACATATGCATCCAAAATGAAATGGATGTTTTGGACATCTCATCACTGGGTGTTGCTTATCGATATGTTGTTAAAATCGAGTGAAAATTTAATCACTGTTGGTCACTATAATTGCTTATTTAACTAAACAATCAATTGCTACATGAATTGTCAACCCAGGGAAGTCTTTTTATTTCAAATGTAATCACGCACTATATATGCTCAATCTCAAAATCAACCTAGAGTTGTAATAAAAACATATTAATCACACTTTTTCCTTGAACAAACTGAAGTTCTAACTTGAATTACAGGAAAGCAATCTACCTATTGCAGAGTTCAATATTTAAAGAAATAATTGCCCAAATAATCCTGGATTACATTAAGAAAATAACAACCTGGAAAATAAATCTTTAAGGACACTGCAAAAAGGAAAGACCAACTATTCTGTAATCAGAGAACGGGACCCTATTCCCAAAGCAGGAATCTTCATCACCTGTTTTCGATCACCACACTTTTATGAACTCATTGCTAATTGAAATGATTGACACACACTGAAGACTAACTACCTCTTAACAGAGAACATGACCCTATTCCTCAAGAAGGAATCTTCAACACCTGTTTCTGATTAGCACACTTTCATGAACTCATTACTAATTGAAATAATTGACACACACGGAAGGCTAGCTATCTCCTAACAGGGAGCAGGACCCTATTCCCCAAGAAGGAATATTCAGAACCTGTCCCTGATTATCACTCCTTCATAAAATCATCAAACAGGATTGCAAACTAGAATGATTAACAATTACCCAAGCATGAATCATATGAAAACAATGTAGCAATCAGTAAAGTAGTGTTTCAACAAAATAGAGTTCAGTAAAGTAGTGTTTCAGTAAAACAAAATTTAATCAAGGCATGAACATAAATAAAACTAACACACTACAAAACTAATTGGTGAATCTTGTGAAGAAGGTGGGCCCTCCCTTCTCACAAGATTCCCCTGAAACGAAAGGGACTAGAAAGAAATGCTCACAACAATATTTTATTCATCTATCAACTGTATCATATTACAATGTCTGAAATAAAATACGTCCCTCTCTGTAAATCCTTTCTTAGCCAAAAAGAAGGTCCTCTCTAATGATGATTTTATCTTATTTAAAGAGGAGAATCCCTTCGATACAATTTGATCAACAATTTACAGGTGTACATCTGAGTCTTATTCATAGTCAGATCGACTTTCTAAATTGGAATATGATATCCTAGTCTCCTGCAACAAAATGCTATTACAAGTGCTGAGTGAGGTGTTGCTGTTGCGGCTGGAGTAAAAACTTCTTTATTTGTCTTCTTGTTACTGTTGTTGTATGCTATTTCAGCATCGCAAATCATGGGCTGTTTCAGCCACGGGATTTGCGTTCTGACTGTTTCAGCAACTTGGTCTCAGGAAACAGCGATGGTTAATGCTAGCTCAAGGTGCAGCTGTTGTGGTCAATGTAACAGTTTTGTGTTGTTGTTTCAGCATCATAGACCACAGACTGTGTAACAACTTCTTCTGTGTGAGTTGTTGTTTCAGCATCGTTGACCACAGACTGTGTAACAACTTCTTCTGTGTGAGTTGTTGTTTCAACATTGTTGACCACGGAGAGTGTAGCAACTTCTTCTGTGTGACTTGTTGTTTTAGCATCGTAGACCATGAAGAGTGTAGCAACTTCTTTTGTGTGAGTTGTTGTTTCAGCATCGTAGTCCACAGACTATTTCAACCACAAGGGTTGCGTGCTTTAACTGTTTCAGCAACAGGCCTCAATGCTAATCTGTAGTTTGAACTGTTTCAACACTTATACATTTCTGATCATGGTTAAGTACGAGAGTAATGTAAAATTATATGCAAAATAGATTAAACATATAGTAAAGAGAAGATATGTTGTATACCTTTGGAAAGATAAGGTAAGGTGATAATGTGAGTTTAAATGTGAGTGAAACAAGGGTGTAAAGGTAGAAAAAAGTGTGAGAAAAAAGGTACATTGTATGGTCCTAACATCCCCCCCAACTTAAAATGTTGCATGTCCTCAGGCACCTTTACTCTGAATCAGAATCTGAATACCGACTCTGAGCGTGCAAGTTACTCAAGCAATAGCTGTGGAAGGTGATGTATGTTGGAGCTCTGAACCCTTGAACGCGTTGTAAACTTTGCCAAGCTGTTGTTTCGACCTTCTTGAGCAACTTATAATGGACTTGATATTTCTCTGCTGGCAACCAGAGGATAGGAAAATGAATCTGGTACCCTATCCAGCTTTCAACACATTGCTGAACACACTTGATGTAGCTAGGTACCCTGGAGATTTCTATCTCAAGATTAGTGGGGATAAAAGGATTGTGTTCCTGTCTTTTCTCAGTAGATTGTTGCCAAAACATGTTATTTTCCTGTAGGGCAGTAATCTCTGTTGATTTAATGAAATGTTGACACTCCTGAAACACTGATGTCTGTAATTGTTTAATGTGTTGAGTCATCCCTGGTTTCTTAAAAACTGATAATACTCTGTAACAAAGGTGGCAGCATTTTGTGGTTTTGGCCTTATCCAAAGAAGGCGGTTATCCTCATTGTGCTTGGTAGCTAGGAAGTCATCCTGCCATATAATCTGATTGTTAAGGAAGGAGGTGAGTGCCCGGATCTGGATGTCACTGACAAGAGGGTTAAGGTTAAGCTGTCGGTTCTCAGGGATGGCCAAATTATGAAAATATGCCTCACAGAGGAGGTATTGATCCATAGCAGAGGCTTCTGCAAAAGTTTTAACAAAATCTGTTGGATGTAACACTGCATGGGGTCTGCCTTCTGTGATTGATTTGATCTGAAACCATGTAAGTCGTTCCATGAGGAACAAAGAGTAATTGCAGGATGGTTTCCTTGCAGCCAATAACTTTTGTGCCAAGTCAAATATCAGGAGAAATCTGCCTTTTAGTTCTTTATTCTGTTTCTTAAGGGCACACGATTCCTGGCGTGTTTTCTCCAAAGCTTCCCAATTTGAGTAGGTATGATTTATCCAGATTTGTCTGTGTTCCTGCAGGATTTTGGCTTGTGTAATATCATACTCTTTTTTCCATTTTTCTATTATTGCCTGTTCATTCCATGGCTGAGTTTGTGTTTTAGCGTTGCAAGTAGTACCCTGAGGTAGGGTCTGAGTGGCTTGTTCCACAAAGGTGTGGGTATTGATCTGGCTGGGAGGGGAAGATTCATCAATAGGCAATGTTTGTATAGATTTATTAACAAAAGAAGGGGTTTCAGTTTTGACATTTGTTGCAGGCCAGGGCTCAGTCTTAATTTTGGAAGGTCTTGCTGGTTCTTGTGTAACAACAAGGTGTTCTTCTTTGACTACAAAATTCAAAGGTGCAGGGGAAGCTCCTGGCATTGGAATTTGAATTACTTTGTAGCCTGCTTGATAGTAAATGTCCCCACATTGACTGCACATATATTCTCTACACAGATTCTCTGTTGTAGTTCCCTCTAACATGGTTGCTATGCGAGCTAGGGTGTACAATTTAAGTTCCTTCTCATAGGCTTCCTTTGCCATGGCTAGATCTTGCTTGCAGGCTTCCAGTTCATACCTTAGGAACTCATTTTCTTGTAAGATAGAGGCCATTGTTGGTTCTGGTTGAGGAGTGACTGGTTCTTGTGTAGCAGTCACAACCTCACTAGCTAGTTCTTGTGGAGCAGCTACAGGATCGGCAATTGATTCTTGTGTTTCAGCCTCTTGATGTAAAGAAAGTAATGTTGCAACACCCTGAGCATCTGATTCATGTGTCTCGGTAACAATATCAACAGTTGGTTCTTGTGTTTCAGCTGTATCTGGTTCTTGTGTTTCATCTACTGAATGAGTAGCTGGTTCTTTTGTTTCAGCTACTAAATGGGTAGTTGGTTCTTGTGTTTCAGCTACTAAATGGGTAGTTGGTTCTTGTGTTTCAGCTACTAAATGGGTAGCTGGTTCTTGTGTTTCAGCTACTGAATAGGTAGCTGGTTCTTGTGGTTCAATTAACAAATGGGTAGTTGGTTCTTGTGTTTCAGCTACTTGATTTGAAACGAATGATGTCGCAACACACTGGGCATATGGTTCTTGTGTTTCAGTGCCCGTGGGTGGAATAGGTAAAGATTCTGGCATTTGGGAGGTTGGAGGTGTACAGGGTATTAGTCGGATGGGTTGGGGGTTTAGGGCAGTAGCAATAGTGGATGCCCTTGTTGTGGCCCTTGTTCATTTTCTTTGTAAAAAGGGAGGAAAGAAAGGAATTTTCTTTCGTTCATGTGGGGGATTTTCCTCAATGATGGGACAAGGAGAATTGTCTGGTTCAGAATCATCACTAAGAATATGAAGGGCAGGAGTGGATGATTCTGGTAAAATGTGGGGCGGGATTGGTATGGTAGGGGGGTTAATTGTATTGATTGGGTCTGTAGGTGGACTGTTAGGTATTTCTGGAGAATCTGGAGGGTTTTGTGGTTGTTGTTCCTGAAGATTTTCAGGAATTTCAGCAGCTTCTTGGGGGTCTATGGGTGGGTTGTTTAGTGGAGGTTTTTGTTGGGAAAAACCCTTTTGGATAAGAATTTGAACGAGACGGTGATGGGTGAGTGAAAGGGTGGGATATTTAGCCTTTTTACAGTAGTGCGACATATTTTTAAGACAACCAAGCAGATAATAAGGAATGTTCACCAATCTAGCATGTCTTAAATGAGACAACATGATAAAATCGTGCTGGTAGACTACCTGGTATCGGCCTTCGCAGGTAAGGTAGTGTTTGACGAATTTTGCAACTTTGGGCCATGGAGGCGGCAACGAGCTAAGTCGGACACCCCGGCCTTTAGGTTCAATTTGTTCCCCTGGCAAGAGGAAATCCTGTTGGGCATTCATGATGATATGTTTGCGGCTGAACAAGCGAATTCCATTGGTAGGGAGACATGAAACCTGCGCTATATCCTCTTCTGTGACTGAAATTTGAACTCCTTGAACAATGGAATGATCTTCTTGGAGATTTAGAGAAAATTGCAGAACCTATTGTTGATCAAATCCCTGGAGCCTCTGAAAATAACCGAGCCATCCTGCCTACAAAAAAAATTGATAGGCTTCTGGATACAGTTCTAACAGGGTTGTCGTGGTGGGTTCATACCGTATAACAGAGCCTCCCATAGCTAATAGCTCAGTAAAATACACCGTCAAAGAGTCAAGTAACAACTTATGTGTAGAGTGAGTTTTTCGGGTGAAGGCATGCAAATGGTGGTGAAACAAACGAAAGGATGGTAAAAAGGAATGACGGTGGTTGATTCGTGTGAAATGATGGTATAAAAGTTCGATCTTTCCTCCCCCCC
>ML822439.1:24469-35002 GCA_009831015.1 Picea engelmannii | reverse complement strand
GAAGTCTATTTATTTCAAAGGTAATCACACACTATATATGCTCAATCTCAAAAGCAACCTAGAGTTGTAGTAAAAACATATTAATCACACTTTTTCCTTGAACAAACTGAAGTTCTAACTTGAATTACAGGAAAGCAATCTACATATTGCAGAGTTCAATGTTTAAAGAAATAATTGCCCAAAGAATCCTGGATTACATTAAGAAAATAACAACCTAGAAAAGAAATCTTTTAGGACACTGCAAAAAGGAAAGACCAACTATTCTGTAATCAGAGAACAAGACCCTATTCCCAAAGCAAGAATCTTCAGCACCTGTTTCCGATCACCACACTTTTATGAACTCATTGCTAATTGAAATGATTGACACACACTGAAGACTAACTACCTCTTAACAGATAACATGACCCTATTCCTCAAGCAGGAATCTTCAACACCTGTTTATGATTAGCACACTTTCATGAACTCATTACTAATTGAAATAATTGACACACACAGAAGGCTAACTATCTCTTAACAGGGAACAAGACCCTATTCCCCAAGCAGGAATCTTCAGCACCTGTCCCTGATTATCACTCCTTCATAAATTCACCAAACAGGATTGCTAACTAGAATGATTAACAATTACCCAAGCATGAATCATATGAAAACAATGTAGCAATCAGTAAAGCAGAGTTCAATAAAGTAGCATTTCAGCAAAACAGAGTTCAGTAAAGTAGTGTTTCAGCAAAACATAATTTAATCAAGGCATGAACATAAATAACACTAACACACTACAAAGCTAATGGGTGAATATTGTGAAGAAGGTGGGCCCTCCCTTCTCACAAGATTCCCCTGAAATGAAAGGGACTAGAGAGAAATGCTCAGAAAAATATTTTATTCATCTGTCAACTGTATCATATTACAATGTCTGAAATAAAATACTTCCCTCTCTGTAAATCCTTTCTTAGCCAAAAAGAAGGTCATCTCTAATGATGATTTCCTCTTATTTAAAGAGGAGAATCCCTTCGATACAATTTGATCAACAATTTACAAGTATACATCTGAGTCCTATTCTTAGTCAGATCGACTTTCTAAACTGGAATAGGATATCCTAGCCTCCTTCAACAGAATGCTATTACAAGTGCTGAGTGAGGTGTTGCTGTTGCGGCTAGAGTAACAACTTCTTTATTTGTCTTCTTGTTACTGTTGTTGTATGTTGTTTCAACATCGCAAATCATGGGCTGTTTCAGCCACGGGATTTGTTTTTTGACTATTTCAACAACTTGGTCTCAGGCAACAACGATGGTTAATGCTGGCTCAAGGTGTGGCTGTTGTGGTCAATGTAACAGTTTTGTGTTGTTATTTCATCATCGTAGACCATGGACTGTGTAACAACTTCTTCTGTGTGAGTTGTTGTTTCAGCATCGTTGACCACAGACTATGTAACAACTTCTTCTGTGTGAGTTGTTGTTTCAGCATTGTTGACCACAGAGAGTGTAGCAGCTTTTTTTGTGTGATTTGTTGTTTCAGCATCGTAGACCAAGGAGAGTGTAGTAGCTTCTTCTATGTGAGTTGTTGTTTCAGCATCGTAGTCCACAAACTGTTTTAGCCGCAGGGGTTGCGTGCTTTAACTGTTTCAACAACAAGCCTTAATGCTAATCTATAGTTCAAACTGTTTCAACACTTATACATTTATGATCAATGGTTAAGTACGAGAGTAATGTAAAATTATATGCAAAACAGATTAAACATATAGTAAAGAGAAGAGACATTGTATACCTTTGGAAAGATAAGGTAAGGTGATAATGTGAGTTTAAATGTGAGTGAAACAAGGGTGTAAAGGTAACAAAATGTGTGAGAAAAAAGGTACATTGTATGGTCCTAACAAGCACCAGAACAAGCAGAAGTTTGGTTCTACAAATCCGCAACAACCAAAGTATGGTAAATATGGCCCTAGAAACCAGCCTTCAGAAAACCATTCCAAGCCACAAGAAAAGAAGGGTAATGGAAAGATGAAGAAGGAGACTGTAAAATGGTGTGATTTCCACAAAAACCCTTGGCACAACACCGATGAATATCGCTCAAAACATTCATTGGTGGCTAAGATCAAAGACAAAGAGTTGAACCATGATTCAGAATCTGAGTCAGAAAATAATGGTAGAAGACAGATACTCGACATAGACCCCACTGTGTTGGCAGCCAATACAATTTTTTCTATTGCCCTATAAGATGCCTACACCTATGTCTTCTGAACTTCAAATTGTCGTCGCATTTTGCAAATAAATGATATTTTCATTTCTTGCGACACTTGCAAATTGGTCTTCATTTAGTTTTCACGACTGCAAGCGTGAAAACTCCTCCATCGTTCTTTGAACTGTCATGATCTTTTATTGATATTTTGAGTCGCACTTACCTTTGGTTTATCATTAAGTGGCTGTAAGGATTTTCGAACTATGCCTATTTGCCTATTCTTACTTTGATTGCACAATTTAATTTGATTAAACTGGTAAGGCATTGAGCATGAAAATTTATGTTTTTAAGACTTGCCTAGTCGTTGAATTACATAGGGGTCATGGTTTATTTTTGTTTTAATGTATATGATGTGATCCTTATTATGGATCTTGGCTTGTTAATTCTATAATTATCGATTGCCACAATGTTTTAAAACGTTTGATTGCACACTTATACGATGGCACATATTCAACTTTTGGGTTTGATTTCATATTGAACATTCGTGGTTTGAAATAATACAATGGCGCATTGGTATGTAATCCACCGTTTGATTTTTATGTTTGGCCGAGTGATAGGGTTTAAATTATGTTATGATTGATTGAACATAGGTTGTACTATGCCATTACTATCATGCATGGTAGTGAATAATCCCACCACCTTCGTACACGCACATTAATGCTTCCCCTTTGATCGTTCATAGTGGTTAGACCAAGTGACTCTGCTCCTGTATGCTGGTGTTTGTGACCCTAACCCTTACCATGTGCTCGTGCCATGGGTCCAGTCATAAGAGCTGAACCAAATGGTAGCCAGGCTCTGTTGATGTTCGACAGTGCCCACAGTGACCTTCAGGAATTTGGATGGCTCCCGTTCATACAAAAGTTTGATGGTTTTAACCCCTGCGTTGCTCGGCAATTTGCTTTAACATTTGATGGCTGTCAGGCCAAGGTCGGGGATGTTCAATTGGAAATTAACGAGCAATTTCTCAGTTTAGCTACCGGTTTGCCTGCCACTGGACAACGATGGTCCAAGAACTGCAAAGTGGAAGAGGTCCCTTGGACATTGCTCTTCCAGTCGAGTAAGGTTAGCTCCTGTGACAAAGGTTTTCCCGCAAATATGCTCAAGCAACGTTGGCACGATTTTTGGATGGTTATCAAACAGTTTATCACTTGCGAGGGTCGGTATGGGTTTGTTTTCTTACATCACCTTCGTCTACTTATGGTTTTCATGGGCTATGAGCTTAATATGCCTTATTACCTGCATAGAAGCCTGTTTAAAATGTCTAAAAGATACAAAAGGAACCAAGATGATGGCAGCCTTTTTCACTTCGGGCTGGTTAAAATTATTGTTGTTTGTCATTTGGGGTTACAGGGAGACTGTTGGAATGATTTCCTGACTCGCAATGATTATGAGGATTAAAATCCTCCACAGGTTGACAAACCTGTGGTGAGCCAAGATAAGACTGTACCCCCGGTACCCTACAGTATGTTGTTACCTAAACCCTTACCCGACTCACCTATCGGCCTACCCCACTCTGTGACCAAGGATGACCCGACTGTTAAGCCTGTGGCTAAGAAACCTGAGGCCAAATCTACTGCAAACTACAAAGGAAAAAAGAATGCCCGTCTAATTTCTAGGATGGCGAGGAACAAGCCGAGACCTCCTGTCAACCCTAACCCTATCATTTTGAGTGGGGATTCCAACTCAGAAGTGGAACGTTACCTGGCAAGTGAATATCCCTATTCTGAAGGCCTATGTTCCAAACCCTCATTTGACTTTGTGTCAAACTTACCACCTTTCTTGAAAAACGACCCTAATTACCCTGGCATTAAGCTTCCTTGTCCAAACCCCGGTCCTTCATCAAAACCCTCTCCTGCTTTACCTAAGTCTACAGCGCCACCTTGTGATCAGTGCGGCTCATGGTTAGAGAGGTATTATCTCGATGTGCCAATGCTACAGTCCAAAATTCATTCATTGGAGGATCAAGTTGCAAGGCTTACCAGTCAAAAGGATGAGCTGCAATCCACTGATAAGAAACAGAGGACAACAGGTTCTATTTTGTTTAAGAATGTGGAGTCAGCTACAGCGACCGTGAATTCAAAATTGGCATAATTTGAGCAGCCTCACTGGTATGTTCTATCACCTGTTTATATAACGAATTCAAATTCTTTCGAATAGCTATGTTTACAGCGTGATTTTTCTCTGTCAAATTATATGCATTATGTACATAGTTTTGTTTTGATTGATCAAATTTCGATTTTCCCAGTTTAGCTTCGATTGGATTTTTTTCAATTTGATTGATTGTGCTATAGATTTGATTGGTTTGATTTAGCTTAAATTGGATACTCTGTTTCTAATTGAAGTTACTGTATCTATTATAGACACAAGTTGTTTCTCGTCTTTCAATTTTGAACGCAAACAAGTTTCGATTCGAATTGGTTATAATGTATATAATATGATTGGTAATAATGGTTAACTGTTTCGGTTTTATTTACATATGACCTTCGACCAGCTCGGATACAGTTTGGATTATGTTTAATATGATTATGTTTTATCTCCACCCAAATCATGAATTGATATGAATCGTAACAGTTATATCCAGTCGGTTGAGTCGCGTTGGTTTTCTCCACCATATTATCAGTCCAATTCGTAATGAATATGCTGTTTGAATTTAATTTGAGGAACGAAAGTAACTATATCCAGATGCACGATTTGTTTCTATATTTAACTCAGTCATGATTTGTTTCGATTATTGCCCAGTTTACGATTATCACTTCTATCGATCTGATGATGGTTGTGATCACTATTTGATTCTCCCTGTTGACTGTCAGCGATCGAAATTTATGGCGAATTTTGGGTCGATGTTGTTTAGCATGGTTTCATTTGAACATAATCGTTACAGTATGCCTATCTTTACATTTGATTGAATGATATGGATCTGTTATTATAGTCATAACGAATGGATTATGATTGTATTGGATTGGATCGTATCTCATACGATATGACTCACTATGGATTTCGTTTGATATGAAACAATATTGTTACTGTTTGACCCGATTTTTTTTGGTAAAATGAAATAGAGTATCCTTACCCATGTTTCGATTAAATCACTTTTGATTATGTTTTATATTGAATGATAAAATTATTTGAATCATTAGTGATTCGTTTTTAACGCTTATTTAAAAGAAAATTGGATTTGACTCTTTTAAAAAAAGATTTGATTTGATTTATATTCTGATCCTGTATGCTATTTTAGACTAGCTATAGAATCAGATGATTCTATAGCTAAGTCTGTAGGATCAATTTTTTATTATTTTATTAATAAAAATGTCTTTCTAACTTGTTATTTTTGGTCTATTGCAGATCAATTCAAAATTGCAATGGATTTGATGAGCAGTTAGGGGATATTTCAAAGCTTTCACTTGCATTTTAGTTTCCTAGTTTAGCTGATTTTGGGAATATCTTCCCAGATTATGGAAAACAATTTGATATTATCCACAAGGAGGTTTTACCTTGTGGAGAAACTTATATATACTTATTATTTTTGTAATAATGTTCATCCTCATTTGTGGAAGAACAAGGATATGGAGTTTTAATACAGAATGAAGCAGAATTTGGTGTTTTGTCACAACTTTAGCTTCTCATTATATCAATATTGTGTTTCATGTTGTGTATATCAATTTGTATCTGGTTAATCACTACTTTGGCTATCTTAATCATGTGCAAATGATATAATTTTAATCATTGTAATCCATATCTGATTTCTTCTAAGTGTATAAAAGACATAGCAATTGTTTAGTTCAGTTTGTGAATGACAGGTTTATCTTCTTCATAAGTTGAATTATTAAATATAAGTTTTTGCATAACAGGTTTCCCTTATTGCAGAGATTTATAAATCTTGTAATTGTTATGATCTTTTATGTCTTGTTTGTCCTGTAAACAACTCAAAGAGCAACACAGCCTATCGTTTATGAAAAGCTTCTGGACCAACCGGTGCAAGTTTACTTCCTCCGACCAGCTTCGAAGTCATCATACACAGGGCAGACTTGGAGATTTTCCAGGTCAGTTAGTCACTTCTTTGTCTATTGTTCTTATTAGTAGTTTAGTTTAGATATAAGTTTAATTAGATTTATATTAGATTGTTTAATTTCAGTAAATATATTAGATTTTTTAATTTCAGTAAGTTTTATTTCTTATTCATAAAAGATAAAAAATCAAAAAAGATTCCTGGTTGTCTTAGGATAGAAAGTATATGAGTTTTACAGGTTTTATTCAAATCTGCAAGTTGTAGATAATGTACAGTTGTGAATAAGTTGTAATTCAATCAGTAATTAGATAGTTGATTGTTAGAGTTAGTGTAATAGTAATTAGTAGATTGTATATAATAGTTAGAGTAGTTTATATTTAATTTTAGTTTAATTTAGTTAATTTGTTTTATTAGTTTTAGTTAGTTTAATTTGTTTTATTAGTTTTAGTTAGTTTAATTTGTTTTATTAGTTTTAGTTTGTTTAATTCGTTCTATTAGTTTTTAGTTAGTTTTAGTTAGTTTTATTTGTTTTAGATAGATTAATTAGTTTAGATTAGTTTTCTCTTTGGTTTCCTCAAGACCTTAGAGTGGCCAATGGAGCCGTTAAACTCGTCAGGGTGGTTCATTCCAAATGGATTGGGTTATTTAGACAACACCGGACCGGTTCCACTCTCTCAATTGATGGACGAACAATTTCGCCCATCAACAAATGGCGCTAGAAGGAGGGATCGGACTTAATTGATGGCACGAGGTGGTTGAAAGACTCCCCCCCCCTAATTGCTCACCTATAGTGACTAGAATCCGTTCACTTGAAAATATTCCCCTTCAAACAACAACTACTTCAACCGAAGATCCCCAGATCACAGTTGAGCCAGCAACCCCTAATCCTACACGTGGTGACCTACAAGAGATCGTACGCCAATCTCTTCTCAAAACACACAGTGCCTTAGCTCATCTTAGGCAACCAAACCGTTTGTGGGGTCAACCTTTAGACTTCTCTGATATCAGAGAACAGTTAGGTGATACTAACCTCACTGTGAATCCTACAGATCCAAACACAAATCCTGCTGTAGGAGGATTTGGGATACCTCCTTCACCACCTCCCTCATCTCCTTCCTCTTCTGGAGGAGATTCCTTGTCTAATGAAGGAAATCCACCTTCTCAGCCTTCCACACCCACTAGCCCTATGGAAAATCAGAACAACCCTGCAAGACCTTGGCTTGATCAGGATGTTGTAGCTGTACCTGGAGCCCATCACCCTTTACCTAAACACCTGGAGAAATGGCTTCCCAAGTTTGATCCTGATTCAAAACAAATAGCTGAAGATCATATCAAAAAATTTATGTTAGCCATCAGACTCCATAATGTTGAACATGAAGATGTTGTCTATAGGTTGTTCCCTTATAGTTTCGAGGGTAATGCATCCACTTGGTACTTTGCCCAACAACCCCATACCATAGTGTCTTGGGAAAAGTTTGAGTCATGCTTTTTGGAAAAATTCGGAGATGGTAAACCTCCGGAAGTCTTAGTCATGGATCTTTCAATCTTAAAAATGAACCCAAAAGAGAAAGTTAAATATTTTAATCAAAGATTCTTAACGCTTAAAAATCGAATCCCTGCAGATTCTATGCCTGCTGAGAGTCTTGTAATAGCTTACTACACTAAAGCTCTACATCAAAGCATAACTATTTGGGTCAAACGTTCTAAAAAGGCCACATTGTTAGAAGCCTTCGAAGAGGCTACTTAGATTGAAAAGGATATACTTAGTCTTAAAGACTCTTCTAGCAAAGAAACTGAGACTGTTTCTTCTTCCAAAAAGAAGATTGAAATTCTACCCAGACCTACACAAAGCAAAACACAACCTGAAAACTCTGATTTGGAAAATTTAACTAAAGTTGTACAAAAATTGTCCAATCAAGTTATAGATTTAAAAAGGTTGACTGAAGAAGCTTCATCGAGTAAAGGACCCTATAAACCCCCTTTCTGAAAGCCTTTTCCCACCAACCGGCCTAATCCAAACCCTGAAGGCTTGAACCTAGAAAGTTTGTAATATGCTCTTAGACAATTCTAGAAGCCCAAGATAACTTGATTCCCCATGATATTCCTCAGGAGGAGGTTGAACAGGAAACCGTTCAAGAAGAAGAGTCTTCTCCAAACATCTTTGGACACTTCTCGGATAGCATCTTTCAAGCTAACTTCGAGACTGTTCACCCTTACAACACTAGGAGTAAGACAAAAAATAAACCTCTTGCTGAGAACACTACAACTTCAACCCCAAAGCCATCTAAATCAACAGAAATTAAACAGAGTAATGTCAGTCCTAAATTAGATTATGATGTTGTTGAAGATCTTAAAAAATTGAGGGCTAACATTTTTGTTTATGAGTTGTTGAAATTTCCATTTTTGTTACAAAATATGTTGCAAAATATTTCAGAAAATGGCAAGAGTGGTAATTCAAATGGTAACAAGGTTGTGCAAAGCAAAGTTCCGCAGAAGACTTCCACAAAAAATAATCCTAATCCTCAAGATAAAGGAAGCCTTCTTGTAGCACCTGTAAATAATAATGTAAATAATGTAAATAATGTAGATAAAGTAGCATTAGAAAATGCGAGTAAGAAACCGCAAGTTATTACTCCTAGTACTCGCAAGAATGTACCTCCTTTTCTTTTAACTTTCAAAATCTTCAACAGAAATGTGCATAATTGTATGGTTGACTCAGGAGCATCATCCAATGTGATGCCTTGGTCTGTCTGCCAGAAGGTTAATGATGAAGTAGAACCATCTTCATTGAAAATCATACAACTTGATCGAACAGATGTTAAAGTCATAGGCGAACTAAAAGATGTATTGATTAGATTATCGTCTAACCCAAAGGTTCATCAGGTTATTGATATAATTGTGGTGGATATTCCAGAAGTGTATGATCTTTTTTTGAGCAGGGACTGGTCGGAGCAGCTACATGGTTACTTCACAATGGATTGGTAAGCCTAACACGATCAGAGTGAATCGTGAGTGAATCGTGAGTGTTACCTAAAATTCATGGTCACGGATTTAAACGACCCAAATGAACCATACACACCTCCTGCTGATTCACCTGAAGTCAAAGGGATGGACACCTTCTTCGGAAATTTCATGGCTGAAGTTTCACCTATCAACAATCCATAACAGCAGTCCGAGATCATAGCATACGTGCAACCAACAACTTCTATGCAACAGTCCCATGAACTCGATGGAAATCAAATTTGGTATTTATATTTCGACAGTTCCAAGTCTAAAGAAGGATCTGGTGCAGGCTGCATCATAATTGATCCGGCAGGTAATAAGAAATTATTGGCTTGTAGACTAGAATTTGAGTGTACGAATAATACTACAGAATATGAGGCTTTGCTGCAAGGTCTCAGAAAAGCCTTGGACATGAACATTCAAATTCTGGTTGTATTCGGCGATTCTGAAATAGTGGTTAGGCAGGTAAGAGATTCTATACACTGTCTTTCCCCACATCTCAAAAGTTACCAGTCTGAGGTATGGAGTTTGATGAATAAATTTTCTGCATTTAAGATAATTCCATTCCTAGATCAAATAATGTTGAAGCAGATCTACTAGCTAATGTTGCCTCTAAACTTCTTCCTGCAAAAGGCTTATCTCCAAACGCATTCTCTGTGGAGCTATTGTTTCGACCATCTGTTCCTGACAATATCACAAACTGGAGAGTATTTGACGATGATCAACAAATCATTAACTTTCTGCACATGGAAGAAACCTTTCAAGGTGCAGTGATAGATGAACGAACACACGACGACAATTTGTACGACTTTACGGTAATACCTAATCCGAAATCTCCTGAAGCTCTATCAGACATGGTAAATATCATACCCAAATCTGTTGTTAGATTAGAAAATTTTTATGATTTTGAAGATAAATTTAAAAAGACGGTCAATTGAAAAACTAATAGTTCCTCATTATCTTATGAAAAAGTCAATTTAGGGACTAATGAAAATCCTCAATGTATCAACTTAGGGTTGGGATGTTCTAAGCAAGAAAAAGTTGCTTTTGTTAAATTATTCAAAGAATTCAAGGATGTCTTTGCATGGACTTACAATGATCTTAAAACATTTGATCCTAATATTATACAGCATGTCATCCCGATGAAGCCCGAAACCTTACCTTTCCAACAGAAACTGAGGAAAATGCATCCTAAATTAGAACCGACCGTTCAAAAAGAATTGAATAAACTCCTAAGTGCTAAAATAATTTTTCCTGTTAGACACACTCAATGGGTATCCAACCTCGTCCCAGTT
>ML822438.1:73830-84360 GCA_009831015.1 Picea engelmannii | reverse complement strand
TAGAACATATGAAAAATAGGGTTTATGGTTTTCATGATGAATTGATGATGGAAGAAAGTGGGTGTGTCAGTCAAATTTGAGTCTAGAAACCCTCCCATATCGTTAAGGCATGAAAATAGTCTATTCATGAAAAATTTCAGTGCTTACAGAAACTGTTTGAAAAAATTTCAACGTTGGCCCCATTCGCAGGTCCATGTTGTCGGTGTCTAGTCCTCGTGCGATTTTCACTCCTCCTTCATCGTTCCTCATTCCTCATTCCTTGACCATGGTGTAGTCCCCAATATCCATTATTTTTGTACAAACTTACATACTAATGGCATAAAATTATCGACGACTTTTTTGTTGATAGTATAGCAATTTCATCACAAGATTATTTACATTTGTCTCTCTTGCGACGATATCAAATGATGCTTGGATTCATTTCATATTTGGTTTATCAACATGAAATATAAATTTGATACTTTTCACACTAGATGGACCTTCATTCAAATACAAATATGAAACTTGGAATCATTAACATATCTACTAGAACATATGAAAAATAAGGTTTATGGTTTCCATGATGAATTGTTGATGGAAGAAAGTGGGTGTGTCACTCAAATTTGAGTCCAGAAAACCTCCCATATTGTTAAGGCATGCCAATAGTCTATCCATGACATATTTCAGTGAATACATAAGTCTTTTGTCTTTTTTCAACGACTATGTAATGAATCTCAATTCTAAGAAGATTCAAATAGGTAACAATATTGATGAAATCATATACGATCATGATGGTATAAAAATGAAAGAGATTCTCTTGGTTTCGAGAATAATTTATCCTCTACTGAACAAGGCCAACCACGTGAAGGTGGAAGCTCACATGGCCCCTCCCCTCCCCCTCACATCTGATGTAAAGAGGAAGTCTTCATGAGACCCCGTAGGGTCTCATCGCGTGACTTCCCCGCTCACAGTATCGCTCACAAAATCTTCTTTCGGAGCTGAAGCAGCCCCTTGAATTCCCTCGGGAATTCCTGCAGAAAACCCAAATCCACAGGTCCTTCTTCCCTTTCGTCCTCAACCTTTGGTACTTGGCCGTGGTCAAATTCCTCCTAGGAATACCACTATTGGACTTCGGGGTTTCGCAACTCCTGTTGTCGAGAGTCATAGATCTCTCGAAATCCCGATTCCTGATTCTCCGATGAGCTCCTTTTCTCATGCTAGCCCTCCTGGCTAGAATGCTTGGCCCATATGACCCTACTGCATGACCACAGTTATATGCCCTTTCGGAGTTTCGGCTTTCCTCTGTCGAGGTGCATGCGCCCAGAACCCCCGATTCTCTGATTCCCGATGTATCAATCGGGCCGGCTCACAAGCTTTGACCCGTCAACGGTCTCATTACTCCATCGCTATATTGGAGTTCGCGAATTTGCAACTTCTATTGCATGTGTTCCTGGAACTTGCGATTCTCCGAATCCCGACACTTTAGCTGCGGCTAGCCCTCTTGGATCAGCCCTAATCCATGAGACCACCCCCTATGACCACAACCTTATCCCTGTCCTATCGGGGTCTCGGGGTTCGCAATTCTACGATGCGCGAACACTATGCTCACAGGATCCGCGATATCCTGATCTCCGATAGCTTCGTTCCCTGACAGTTGTTCGCCGCAACAACATTGTCTTCCACCTCAAGGTGCTGACACCCGTTCCCTCTTCAAACAGACGATTATGATCTTGTCGGGGTTTTCCACCTGGGATTTACCAATATCTCGTCCACGGGAATGTCGATTTCCTGATGCACCAAATGCCGATGGTGCCGATGCTTGCCACGTGTCCTCTCCAAGTGGACGGTCTCGATTCTTTCGTTGGTTCACCGCCTCGTGTCCTCGCACCTCGCGGGTTTGAACGAATTCTCCTTCCTCTTCCAACTCACGATGCCCGAATCCCGAATGTGGGTGATCTCGCGACACATGTCAGCTACTCAATGAACGGTCCAGATCAACTCGTTGTTTCGGGCACCTGGATGTCCTGATAACTAAATCTCGACAGCTTCCACAGATCCCACGGTTGTCAGGTATCTGTTCTAGATCTGATGACCCAGATATGTTCTCCTCTGCGCCTAACCTACGCTTCCTCCTAGACATGAATCCACGGTCCATATTCTATCGGTTGACCCAATGGCCGATGTGGCTCCTCCGACTACTTAAACTCTACGCAACTTTTCCCGATCTAACGACTGTCAGAATTTCTAGGGAGATTCGACGGCTATCGGTCCTCCTCTCCTATGCACTCCTTCTGACACTCCCCTGGACGTGAATCTTCAACTGTCCAGATCTCTTCCCTTGTTGATCTGACGCCTGGTGCTACTCCCTCTTGAGCATGCACATACTTTCTTCCTGCCTTGGGAGAATTTCCAAGGTTCCAAAGGCCTCGACCTTTGCTTCCTTCCTCTATGGGCTCTATGGCTTTGAGCCTCACTGTGCGTTCTCCACGACGCTATTCCTTCTGAGATTTTCCCTCTCGAACCCTTAAAGGATTTCGATGTCCACGCTCTTGCAGAGTCTTCTCACGCACAAGCAGGTGCTATTCCTCCTGAGCTTTCATGAACACTCATACCCCTTAGGGATTTTTCCCTCCTTCTCCCTCAGATGGAGAATGAAATGGCCTCCTGGCTCTCTGTTGCTCAAGCAACCTCTTGCTGAGTCATTTTAGGGTGTTCAGTAACCCCTTGAAGATCCCTCAGATGGATACTTCTTCAATTTCTAGGACCCACAAAGTTCCCTTCTTCCCTGTGCCTATCTGCACAACGTCTCGATGCCCTTCTGGCACAGTGTTTTCACCTTCCACAGAACATTTAGCAGTTCTGGGTCCTTGTGCGCCTACGCACTTGCTTAATGCCCTCCTGGTAGAGCTTCTCAGAATCCTCAGTGATTCTGGTCTTTCTCGAACTCATAGCAGAGTTCCTTCCCCAACACCTCGTGCTTACGCTCAATGCCCGCCTGGAAAATCTTCTACAGACCCCTCAATGATTATGTCTGCAACTGTGTCTCAGATACACAGCCCTACCTCCAAGGTATTCAGAAACCTTGAGGTCTTCCTCCTGAGTTGGTGATTTCAGCTCTGTGCCACAGCATGTCTTCATCTGACTCCTCAGAGTTCAGAAGTGCAACCTCTGTGCACTGGCATTCAGAGTCCACAGCACTCTATCATACCCTCAATGGCATGAAGCCTCAAAGAACCTCTCAACCCAGAAACCAAACACAACTCCTGCAGAATGCTTGATAACAATACACATTCACAGTAATTTAAGGAACACACTACAAGCATCCATATAACACACAATAATGCAGGAAAAACTGTTGTTTTGTAAAAAAAAATGGCTAAAATGCCTGTATCTTTACAAATGGTGTTCTCGAGCTCTCTTAGCTCCTCTACAACCATTCTTAACTCAAAATGAGATATCAAAATCTCTTTTACCCTGAGGTGCTCATTGAGCGCTTCCCTCCAGGATTTACCTACTCTAATTAAATTACAATCAATGGCTATCTAGTCCATCACTTGGATCTAGATCTCATCCAGATCTACCATAAAGGCCGATCCTATATAAATCCTACATAAAGGCACGACTTTCCTGGCTCAACATCCTAAGAACATTTAATTACATTCATTTCAAATATTTGAATGAGGTTGTGCCTCCTTTTCATCCTTGAATGCATGCGCTGATGTGGCTGGCTGGCTGGCTGGCTGCATGGAGAGATGCTCCTGCATCATACTCCACAGCTGCAAAAATCATGAGCTCTTGCTCATGAGCTTCCCCTGTAGCTGTGGGAATCCTCATGTATCCCAAATAAGGCTTTGGAGCTTTCCATCTACTCCAATCTACTGCGCTATTGCTGCCTCTTTCCTTCTACCTCGCTGCTCGTTGCTGGCAGTTACTGCTGACTCTAACATCAGCCTGTTGATCTCCTTGATCACTTCATCCAGCTGCTCCAGTGGCTGGTTCAGCTGTTGCAGTCTCCCCAGCTGCAAAAATTTTTGGCACATGAGAAGATCACCATGATCTCCCATGCCTCCTTCCTTACCTGTTTCCAACTTCACATGTTGGATGTGCCTTCTCTGCACTCTCACCCTTTCTTCCAGGGCTTCAAAGTGATTCCACAAATAAGAAAAACATATGTTGTCTGTGTCTTCTTCATCTTCTTCTGCAATCTCTTCTGTTGCATTGTTTTGAGCTTCATGGATGAAAATGCTGAGCCATTCCCTAGAATGCTGATCATCCTCTTCTTCTGCTTCCGCTGCAAATACCCCTGTTGCAGTCTCTCCAGCTTCAATGCTGAACGCGTTGAGCCATTCCTCGGAATGCTCACTCTCTTCATCTTCTCCTTCGGCTGTCAGCTCCAATGCTACAACTCTTTCAGCTTGCTGGCTGAAATTGTTGAACCGTTCCTCCGAACGTTCATTCTTCTCTTCATCTACCTCTGCTTGTGTTTGGGCAGTTTCATACACCTGATCCAATTCCTCCTTAACAGTCATCTCCAGCTGTGACTGTTCTTCTATTGTTGCTGTATCATCTGCAACACAATTTTCTGCCTCTTCCTGGGCAGATGGTAGGAATATCTCAATTCCCCCAATCATCAGAATACCATCCTGATCCTTTACCTCTGTCAGCCGCACACATTGATCATAATCGAATCCCGAGATCATCTGCTCCATCAGCTCCCCTGGCTGAATTCAACTCGCTTCTGAGTTCATGAGACCCTCATATGGTCTCATCTGCTCGTTTCTGCTCTCCTGGCAATATGATATGCTTTCGCTTCTTCCCTGGCAGATTTTGAGATCAACCGATCCCATCTTCATCAGCACTCCTTGCTGAATTGAACTCTTTATGAGACCTTCAGATGGCCCCAAATTTTCATCTCTACCCACCTGGCAGTTCAATATGTTTCCGCTGCCCTACTAGCAGATTTTGAGATGCCGCAGTGATCTCTAATCATTGCCCAGCTGGCAATGTAAAATTTCTTGACCATCCTCATGACAGTCCATGAGATCTTCAGTCGATCCCATTTCTGTTTCCTCGCCCACTTGGCAAATTGGAAACCTTTTACTGCCCTCCTGGCAGTCTTCAAGATCATCATCTGATCCCTCACTATTTCCCTCCTGGCAACCTAAAATTCCCTCACTGTCCTCCTGACAGTCTGTGAGATCCCACAGTGATCTCATCTCGTTTCCCTCATGGCAATCTGGAATTTCTTCTTCTCTGCCCATCTGACAATCTTTGATATCATCAGATGATCCCAATTCAAATTCAAAATCATCGAGGCTGTCTCCAGTCTCGGGTTAACATATCGAAACCAATTCTTCATTCTGTCGCATCTGTAGTTCAAGCTTCTCTATCTCTACTCGTATATCAGTGAGCTCTCTATCCATCTCTGCAAGCTTTTCTGCCTTGCTTTTCTTCCTGCGGCCTTCAGTAGCCATCCTGCTACCTCTATCTACCTTCATGGTAGATCTGCTGCTGTCACTCCACACTAAGAGTGTCTCCAGCCTAATCTCCTTACAGTCCTGCCGACTGTCTATGGACTGCTGCCTACCTACAAGCAAGTCTTTACAGAGTCCTCCAGTGCTCCGTCTTCTTCCTCCTGCCTTCTCCTCTCTGCTTGAAGTATACAAACAGAGTTCTCGCTCAGAGTGCTTCAGTTCTTCTTTCTCCTCCTGTCTGAAATATACAGACAAGATATCAGCTCTTATACCACTTGATGCAAAGAGGAAGTCTTCATGAGACCCCGTAGGGTCTCATCGCGTGACTTCCCCGCTCACAGGATCGCTCACAAAATCTTCTTTCGGAGCTGAAGCAGCCCCTTGAATTCCCTCGGGAATTACTGCAGAAAACCCAAATCCACAGGTCCTTCTTGCCTTTCCTCCTCGGCCTTCGGTACCTGGCCGTGGTCAAATTCCTCCTAGGAATACCACTATTAGACTTTGGGGTTTCGCAACTCCTGTTGTCGAGAGTCACAGATCTCTCGAAATACCGATTCCTGATTCTCCGATGAGTTCCTTTTCTCACGCTAGCCCTCCTGGCTAGAATGCTTGGCCCATATGACCCTACTGCGTGACCACAGTTATATGCCCTTTCGGATTTTCGTCTTTCCTCTGTCGAGGTGCATGTGCCCGGAACCCCCGATTCTCCAATTCCCGATGTATCAATCGGGGCGGCTCACAAGCTTTGACCTGTCAACGGTCTCATTACTCCATCGCTATATCGGAGTTCACGAATTTGCGACTTATGTTGCATGCGTTCCCACAACTTGCGATTCTCTGAATCCCGACACTTTAGCTGCAGCTAGCCCTCCTGGCTCAGCCCTAATCCACGAGACCACCCCCTATGACCGCAACATTATCCCCATCCTATTGGGGTTTCGGGGTTCGCGATTCTACGATGTACGAACACCATGCTCACGGGATCCGTGATATCCCGATCCCCGATAGCTTCGTTCGCTGATAGCTATTCGCCGCAACAACACTTTCTTCCACCTCGAGGTGCTGACACCTGTTCCCTCTTCAAACAGATGGTTATGATCTTATCGATGTTTTCCACCTGGGATTTACCAATCTCTCATCCACAAGAATGCCGATTTCCCGATGCGCCAAATGCTGATGGCGCCGATGCTCTCCATGTGTCCTCTCCAAGTGGACAATCCCGATTCTTTCGCTGGTTCAATGCCTCGTGTCCTCACACCTCGCGGGTTTGAACGGCTTCTCCTTCCTCTTCCAACTCACGATGCCCAAATCCCCGATGTGGGTGATCTCGTGACACGTGTCCACTCCTCAATGAACGGTCCAGATCAACTCGCTGTTTCAGGCCCCTGGATGTCCTGATAACTAAATCTCGACAGCTTCCACAGATCCCATGGCTGTCGGGTATCTGTTCCAGATCTGACGACCCAGATATGTTCTCCTCTGTGCCCAACCTACGCTGCCTCCTGGACATGAATCCACGGTCCAGATTCTATCGGTTGACCCTGTTAGGGGTCCTATAATTATAGGCGAGTCGATACTTCGACTACTAATTTGGCATCTCTCTCGTGATGATGAAGTTAGGCTCAGGTGATTCCGCTTCCTCCCTCTATTCCTGTCGCTCATTTCCCCTTCACCTTGCTACATCCTTCATCCGCTGTACCCTCTCCCCCTTGCCCTTTGTCAGCCTCCATTATCCCGCCTTCCATCCTTGCATAAATGGACTTAGGATAAACAAAAATATTAGTAAGGTTAGTCTAGGTTTAAATTGATTAATAAGTGACTATTTAATAATTAATTAATCATTAATTAATTATTAATTAATTAATTATTAATTAAGTTTAACTATCTAAGTTAGTAACTAAGTTAGAAGTTAGGGTTAATTTTAAATTAAAATAAAGTAATTAAATTTAAAAACAAAATAAAAAATAAAAAACATATATAAAAAAAATTATATTAAATTAAATAAACACAAAATTTAAAACATATTAAAACATTTAATAAAACATATTAAAAAGTTTTAAAACAAATAAAAATTAAAAATATTTAAAAAACAATAAAAAACATTAAAAAAGCAAAAGTAATAAAATACATAAAAAAAAATTAAAAAATATAATATAATAAAACTAAAACATCAAATAATAAAACAAATTACAAAGGAAAAAACCAACGTAAAACAAACATGCAAAACATATTAAAAACAAAAAAAATAAAATAAATAAAAAACAACACAATTATCCTAAGTTTACACCTACCACCCTACCCCACTCACTACCCACGTACACCCCCTCACGTCACTCCCCGCCCTCCCCACCTCACCATCCACTAACTCCCTCCATACTCCCGCCCCCCTAAAACTCCCACACATTTCATACCCCGTACCCCCTTATCCGCTTACCACGAGAAATATCGACGCATCGTATTAATTCCGGAGGCCCCCCCACCTTCCGGAATTTAACGAGGGGGGTTCGGAATTTAAATTAAAACCCAAGAAAATCTACACAGTCCACAATTGCCCAATTATATCCACAGCCCAGGTTCAATTCCAGACCCCCCCAGGCAGTCTACGTTTAATGAGGGGGGGTGGTCCGGAATTTTTTCCCGCCAAAAAACCATTTTTGCCCAAGTTTACCATTTTTTGCCTAATTTACCACGTCACCTTCCAGGTCATATTCTGAGCAAACGGAGGCGGATTTTAGAAATCTGAGAGAGGTTTTTGGTTAGCACAGGATGAGGAACAAAAACCTCTCCCAGTTTTTCCAACAGCATCACGAGAAGAGAGAGTCAAAGGCATCTTCGAGGCCTATTTTTCCGGATTTTCCATTTTCCATTACAGTCCCGATCTTGCAGGAGCTGCCACGGCCAGCTGGAGATGAATTTTGCGAAATTGAAAGAGGTTTTTGTCCAAAACATGTCCATATACAATAAAACCTTTCAATTTTTTCCCAGGTGTCATCATTGAGGATAAAATCACGTCCGAGCGGACCCCTGTTTCGCATAAAAACGGTCCATTTCTCATAACAGAAAACTCTGAATTTGGTGGGAATGGTGGCTATTCTTGGTCGAGGCGGTTGAACCGACTCTCGGAACTTGGTTGGGATGACCTGTCTTATTTAAGGAGATGATTTTGATGTAAAATGTTTGTTGTTGGATCTTCACGCCCTGTGGCTATCAAGCTGTAACATTTTTGAATAGATCTGCCATTAATGAAAGAGGCACTTTACAGGATTCCTGCGCATGTTCACTGGTGATGTGATTTTCTCAGTTAAATGTTTTCTTGCTCTATAATCATCTCATTTTTTAAAACTAATCTTTAAGAGTAGCATATGTCTCGGGATTTATCCCCGATACCCTGTTTCCGATTCTAAAGATTTGAATGTTCATCTTCTAAATATCTTCAATCAAGAGATTCTTAAGTGCTTGTTGGTTGGAGTTATTTCCTTATCTTTTCTTCTGATCATCATTTAAATTATTAAAGATCCAGTGAGTGTGTTATCTCGCCTTGTGAAAGATTTCTTTGGTGTTTCTGGTTGTATTTCATTCCTAATTAATTGCAGACCCCATAGCCCAATGGATGTGTAAGCTGCCTCAACCAATTTATAAACTCTTTTTACTACAAAACCCACATGTTCCTTTTACCTAGCCTAATATCTGAAGTTGAGAAACAAAGCTATATCAGACAGAGAGATCCCTCCCTGAGTCTTGGAGGGCTAGATCCAAGACTTGAAGTGGTTCTTATGTTGCCTCTGTGATTGCCTTTCAGCCTTGGGCAAATTACAGAGTGCTAACATAATGGCGAATCCACTGGGGAACTTTTCCCAGTAGTACACTTCAAGCTCCAGCTCTGATCACTGATGGTGAACAGTGACCAGACACAAGAAGGCTGATATCATTCACCTGGCGACTCCAAACAGCTCCAGACAGTGCCAGCTCGAAGACTCCACTGGAGGAAGAACCTGAAGCATGGCTAAGCAGCCAAGAAAGACCAGGTACTCAAGCTCAAATTGCATTCAAGACATATTTGGTTTTATCTGCAATCATGTCTTGTCTTTTTCTAAGCCTGGCCAGAAGTATATTGTTGAAGAGTATATTGACCATCAGTCAATTGACGAGTCTCAAGAGATCATACCCACAACTGTAGAATATGTACATGCTCACACACCTGTGTACATCCCAGATGCACCTGTAGAATGCCTAGTGAGACATAAGCCTCCTACTTTGTCTCCCACTCCTGCCGAACCTCCGGATGGTTATAATCCCCTTGCTTCATCTCCTGTGCTTGCAAAAGTCCCAGACAGATACAAGCCTCTGGATATGCCTCCTATTCTCCATGACCTCCCTGTCAACTACATTGATAATCTGCCTAGATTTGATGGAGAAAATGAAAAGATCATTGCTGAAAAACATATGAAAAACCTTGAAGATTTCCTTGACCTTTATGAGGTTGAAGATGATGATGTCTACATCAGAATGTTTGCCCTATCCTTGGGAGGTAAAGTCAAAGAGTGGTTTAAGAACCTCCCTGCTGCAAGCATCAGAAATTTTGATCAGTTCATGCAAGTTTTCCTAGATAGATGGGTGGTCAGGGTAAATGTTTTCCTTATCCTAGAAGAGTATGAACACTTGAAAAGAAAGCCAGGGGAGACAGTACAATAGTTTTCAGCAAGATTCAATCAGGCATATCATGCAATACCTGCTGATATAAGGCCACCCCCAGGATCTGCCCACTTGCATTACCCAGATGCATTCGATCCTGAGATGACATTTCAGTTAAGAGAGAGGAATACTACAAGCCTTGAGGAAATGCAGTGCATTGCAGTTGATGTAGAGACCAACTTGTTGATCAAGAGGTCACAGTTGAAGGATAAAGAAATGGAGCAGCTGAAGTCATCAGAAGATAAACTGCAGATTTTGGTCAGTACCATTGAGGAGATGATGCAGAAGATCAACAGGAAAGATGAGCTTGCTGTCCAAAGACATCATGTTCCAGTGATTGCAGAGAAAGACACAGTCCCAGTCCCCAAACATTTTTCTGCTCATC
>ML822438.1:57687-72542 GCA_009831015.1 Picea engelmannii | reverse complement strand
CAGAATAAGTTTTGGGATCAGCCCAATGGATAAAGCTCTGGTCTGCATGTTCAGAAGTCTGTGGTTCTTGACACCTCCTGAAAGAAGCTGCCATCCCCAGGTGGAGCCTATGTTAGGGGTCCTATAATTATAGGCGAGTCGATACTTCGACTGCTAATTTGGCATCTCTCTCGTGATGATGAAGTCAGGCTCAGGTGATTCCGCTTCCTCCCTCTATTCTTGTCGCTCATTTCCCCTTCACCTTGCTACATCCTTCATCCGCTGCACCCTCTCCCCTTTGCCCTTTGTCAGCCTCCATTATCCCGCCTTCCATCCTTGCATAAATGAACTTAGGATAAACAAAAATATTAGTAAAGTTAGTCTAGGTTTAAATTGATTAATAAGTGACTATTTAATAATTAATTAATCATTAATTAATTATTAATTAAATTGAACTATCTAAGTTAGTAACTAAGTTAGAAGTTAGGGTTAGTTTTAAATTAAAATAAAGTAATTAAATTTAAAAACAAAATAAAAAATAAAAAACATATATAAAAACAATTATATTAAATCAAATAAACACAAAATTTAAAACATATTAAAACATTTAATAAAACATATTAAAAAGTTTTAAAACAAATAAAAATTAAAAATATTTAAAAAACAATAAAAAAACATTAAAAAAGCAAAAGTAATAAAATACATAAAAAAAAATTAAAAAATATAATATAATAAAACTAAAACATCAAATAATAAAACAAATTACAAAGGAAAAAACCAACGTAAAACAAACATGCAAAACATATTAAAAACAAAAAAAATAAAATAAATAAAAAACAACACAATTATCCTAAGTTTACACCTACCACCCTACCCCACTCACTACCCACGTACACCCCCTCACGTCACTCCCCGCCCTCCCCACCTCACCATCCACTAACTCCCTCCATACTCCCACCCCCCTAAAACTCCCACACATTTCATACCCCGTACCCCCTTATCCGCTTACCACGAGAAATATCGACGCATCGTATTAATTCCGGAGGCCCCCCCACCTTCCGGAATTTAACGAAGGGGGGTCCGGAATTTAAATTAAAATCCAAGCAAATCTACATGGCCCACAATTGCCCAATTAGATCCATGGCCCAGGTTCAATTCCGGACCCCCCCAGGCAGTCTACATTTAACGAGGGGGGGGTCCGGAATTTTTTCCCGCCAAAAAACCATTTTTGCCCAAGTTTACCATTTTTTGCCTAATTTACCATGTCACCTTCCAGGTCAGATTCTGAGCAAACGGAGGTGGATTTTAGAAATCCGAGAGAGGTTTTTGGTCAGCACAGGATGAGGAACAAAAACCTCTCCCAGTTTTTCCAACGGTATCACGAGTAGAGAGATCCAAAGGCATCTTCGAGGCCTATTTTTCCGGATTTTCCATTTTCCATTACAGTCCCGATCTTGCAGGAGCTGCCACGGCCAGCTGGAGATGAATTTTGTGAAACCGAAAGAGGTTTTTGTCCGAAACATGTCCATCTACAATAAAATCTTTCAATTTTCTCCCAGGTGTCATCATTGAGGATAAAATCACGTCCGAGCGGACCCCTGTTTCGCAGAAAAACGGTCCATTTCTCATAACAGAAAACTCCGAATTTGGTGGGAATGGTGGCTATTCTTGGCCGAGGCGGTTGAACCGACTCTCGGAACTTGGTTGGGATGACCTGTCTTATTTAAGGAGATGATTTTGATGTAAAAGGGTTGTTGTTGGATCTTCACGCCCTGTGGCTATCAAGCTGTAACATTTTTGAATAGATCTGCCATTAATGAAAGAGGCACTTTACAGGATTCCTGCGCATGTTCACTGGTGATGTGATTTTCTCAGTTAAATGTTTTATTTCTCTGTAATCATCTCGTTTTCTAAAACTAATCTTTAAGAGTAGCGTATGTCTCAGGATTTATCCCCGATACCCTGTTTCCGATTCTAAAGATTTGAATGTTCATCTTCTAAATATCTTCAATCAAGAGATTCTTAAGTGCTTGTTGGTTGGAGTTATTTCCTTATCTTTTCTTCTGATCATCATTTAAATTATTAAAGATCCAGTGAGTGTGTTATCTCGCCTTGTGAAAGATTTCTTTGGTGTTTCTGGTTGTATTTCATTCCTAATTAATTGCAGACCCCATAGCCCAATGGATGTGTAAGCTGCCTCAACCAATTTATAAACTCTTTTTACTACAAAACCCACATGTTCCTTTTACCTAGCCTAATATCTGAAGTTGAGAAACAAAGCTATATCAGACAGAGAGATCCCTCTCTGAGTCTTGGAGGGCTAGATCCAAGACTTGAAGCGGTTCTGATGTTGCCTCTGTGATTGCCTTTCAACCTTGGGCAAATTACAGAGTGCTAACAGACCCAATGGCCGATGTGGCTCCTCCGGCTGCTTAAACTCTGCGCAACTTTTCCCGATCTAATGGCTGTCGAAATTTCTAGGGAGATCTGATGGCTATCGATCCTCCTCTCCTATGCGCTCCTTCTGACACTCCCCTGGACGTGAATCTTCAACTGTCCAGATCTCTTCCCTTGCTGATCTGACGGCTGGTGCTACTCCCTCCTAAGCATGCACATACTTTCTTCCTGCCTTGGGAGAATTTCCAAGGTTCCAAAGGCCTTGACCTTTGCTTCCTTCCTCTATGGGCTCTACGGCTTTGAGCCTCACTATGCATTCTCCGCGACGTTATTCCTTCTGAGATTTTCCCTCTCGAACCCTTAAAGGATTTCAATGTCGACGCTCCTGCAGAGTCTTCTCACGCACAAGCAGGTGTTGTTCCTCCTGAGCTTTCACAAACACTCAGACCCCTTGGGTATTTTTCCCTCCTTCTCCCTCAGATGGAGAATGAAATGGCCTCCTGGCTCTCTGTTGCTTAAGAAACCTCTTGCTGAGTCATTTTAGGTTGTTCAGTAACCCCTCGAAGATCCCTCAGATGGATACTTCTTCAATTCTTGGGACCCACAGAGTTCCCTTCTTCCCTGTGCCTATCTGCACAACGTCTCGATGCCCTTCTGGCACAGTGTTTTCACCTTCCATAGAACGTTCAACAGTTCTAGGTCCTTGTGCGCCTATGCACTTGCTCAATGCCCTCCTAGAAGAGCTTCTCAAAATCCTTAGTGATTCTGGTCTTTCTCGAACTCACAACAGAGTTCCTTCCCCAACACCTCGTGCTTACGCTCAATGCTGGCCTGGCAGAGCTTCTACAAAACCCTCAATGATTCTGTCTGGAACTGTGTCTCAGATACACAGCCCTGCCTCCAAGTTATTTAGAAACCTTGAGGTCTTCCTCCTGAGTTGGTGATTTCAACTCTGTGCCACAGCACGTCTTCGTCTGACTCCTCAGAGTTTAGAAGTGCAACCTCTGTGCACTGGCATTAGGAGTCTACAACACTCTATCATACCCTCAATGGCATGAAGCCTCAAAGAACCTCTCAACCCAGAAACCAAACACAACTCCTGTAGAATGCCTGATAACAATACACATTCACAGTAATTTAAGGAACAGACTACAAGCATCCATATAACACACAATAATGCAGGAAAAAATGTTGTTTTGTATAAAAAAATGGGTAAAATGACTGTATCTTTACAAATGGTTTTCCCGAGCTCTATTGGCTCCTCTACAACCATGCTTAACTCAAAATGAGATATCAAAATCTCGTTTACCCTGAGGTGCTCATTGAACGCTTCCCTCCAGGATTTACCTACTCTAATTAAATTATAATCAATGGCTCTCTAGTCCATCACTTGGATCTAGATCTCAGCCAGATCTACCATAAAGGCCGATCCTATCTAAAGCCTGCATAAAGGCACGACTTTCCTGGCTCAACAGCCTAAGCACATTTAATTACATTCATTTCAAATATTTGAATGAGGCTGCGCCTCCTTTTCATCCTTGAATGCATGTGCTGATGTGGCTGGCTGGCTGCATGGAGAGATGCTCCTGCATCATACTCCACAGCTGCAAAAATAATGAGCTCCTTCTCATGAGCTTCCCCTGTAGCTGTGGGAATCCTCTTGGATCCCAAATAAGGCTTTGGAGCTTTCCATCTGCTCCAATCTGCTGCGCTGCTGCTGCCTCTTTCCTTCTGCCTCGCTACTTGTTGCTGGCAGTTCCTGCTGACTCTAACATCAGCCTGCTGATCTCCTTGATCACTTCATCCAGCTGCTCCTTGGCTGGTCTAGCTGTTGCAGTCTCCCCATCTGCAAAAATTTTTGGCACATGAGGAGATTGCCATGATCTCCCATGCCTCCTTCCTTACCTGTTTCCAACTTCACCTGTTGGATGTGCCTTCCCTGCACTCTCACCCTTTCTTCCAGGGCTTCAAAGTGATTCCACAAATCAACAAAACATATGTTGTCCATGTCTTGTTCATCTGCTTCTGCAACCTCTTCTGTTCCATTGTTTTCAGCTTCATGGCTAAAAATGCTGAGCCATTCCCTAGAATGCTTGTCATCCTCTTCTTCTGCTTCCACTGCAAATACCCCTGTTGCAGTCTCTCCAGCTTCAATGCTGAACGCGTTGAGCCATTCCTCGGAATGCTCACTCTCTTCATCTTCTCCTTCGGCTGTCAGCTCCAATGCTACAGCTCTTTCAACTTGCTGGCTGAAATTGTTGAACCGGTCCTCCGAACATTCATTCTTCTCTTCATCTACCTCTGCTTGTGTTTGGGAAGTTTCATACACCTGCTCCAATTCCTCCTTAATAGTCATCTCCAGCTGTGATTGTTCTTCTGTTGTTGTTGTATCATCTGCAACACAATTTTTTTCCTCTTCCTGGGAAGATGGTAGGAATATCTCAATTCCCCCAATCATCAGAATACCATCCTGATCCTTTACCTCTGTCAGCCGCACACGCTGATCATAATCGAATCCCGAGCTCATCTACTCCATCAGCTCCCCTGGCTGAATCCAACTCGCTTTTGAGTTCATGAGACCCTCAGATGGTCTCATCTGCTCGTCTCTTCTCTCCTGGCAATATGAGATGCTTCCGCTACTTCCCTGGCAGATTTTGAGATCAACCGATCGCATCTTCATCAACACTCCTTGCTGAATTGAACTTTTTATGATACCTTCAGATGGACCCAAATTTTCATCTCTGCCCACCTGGTAGTTCAATATGCTTTTGCTGCCCGCCTGGCAGATTTTGAGATGCCGCAGTGATCTCTGATCATTGCCCAGCTGGCAATGTAAAATTTCTTGACCATCCTCATGATAGTCCACGAGATCTTCAGTCGATCCCATTTCTGTTTCCTTGCCCACTTGGAAAATTGGAAACCTTTTACTGCCCTCCTGACAGTCTTCGAGATCATCATCTGATCCCTCACTATTGCCCTCCTGGCAACCTGAAATTCCCTCACTGTCCTCCTGACAGTCTGTGAGATCCCACAGTGAACTCAGCTCGTTGCCCTCATGGCAATCTGGAATTTCTTCTTCTCCTCCCATCTACCAGTCTTTGATATCATCAGACGATCCCAATTCAAATTCAGAATCATCGAGGTTGTCTCCAATCTCAGGTTCACATATCGAAACCAATTCTTCATTATGTCACATCTGTAGTTCAAGCTTCTCTATCTCTGCTCATATATCAGCAAGCTCTCTATCCATCTCTGCAAGCTTTTCTGCCTTGCTTTTCTTCCTGCGACCTTCAGTAGCCATCCTGCTACCTCTATCTGCCTTCGTGGCAGATCTGCTGCTGTCACTCCACACTAAGAGTGTCTCCAGCCTAATGTCCTTACAGTCCTGCCGACTATCTATGGACTACTGCCTACCTGAAAGCAAGTCCTTACACAGTCCTCCAGTGCTTTGTCTTCTTCCTCCTGCCTTCTCCTCTCTGCTTGAAGTATACAAACAGAGTTTTCGCTCAGAGTGCTTCAGTTCTTCTTTCTCCTCCTGTCTGAAATATACAGACAAGATATCATCTCTGATACCATTTGATGCAAAGAGGAAGTCTTCATGAGACCCCGCAGGGTCTCATCGCGTGACTTCTCCGCTCACAAGATCGCTCACAAAATCTTCTTTCGGAGCTGAAGCAACCCCTTGAATTCCCTCAGGAATTCCTACAGAAAACCCAAATCCACTGGTCCTTCTTCCCTTTCGTCCTCAGCCTTCGGTATCTGACCGTGGTCAAATTCCTCCTAGGAATACCACTATTGGACTTTGGAGTTTCGCAACTCCTATTGTCGAGAGTCACAGATCTCTCGAAATACTGATTCCTGATTCTTCGATGAGCTCCTTTTCTCACGCTAGCCCTCCTGGCTAGAATGCTTGGCCCATATGACCCTACTACGTGACCACAGTTATATGCCCTTTCAGAGTTTCGGCTTTCCTCTGTCGAGGTGCATTCACCCGAAACCCCCGATTCTCTAATTCCCGATGTATCAATCGGGCCGGCTCACAATCTTTGACCCATCAACGGTCTCATTAATCCATCGCTATATCGGAGTTCGCGAATTTGCGACTTCTGTTGCATGCCTTCCAGGAACTTGCGATTCTTCAAATCCCGATGCTTTAGCTATGGCTAGCCCTCCTGGCTCAGCCCTAATCAACGAGACCAGCCCCTATGACCGCAACCTTAACCCCATCCTATCGGGGTTTTGGGGTTTGCGATTCTACGATGCGCGATCACCATGCTCACAGGATCCGTGATATCCCGATCTCTGATAGCTTCGTTTGCTGACAGTTGTTCGTCGCAACAGCACTGTCTTCCACCTCGAGGTGCTGACACCTGTTCCCTCTTCAAACAGATGGTTATGATCTTGTCAGGGTTTTCCACCTGGGATTTACCGATCTCTCGTCCACGGGAATGCCGATTTCCCGATGCGCCAAACGCCGATGGCACCGATGCTCGCCATGTGTCCTCTCCAAGTGGACGGTCCCGATTCTTTCACTGGTTCACCGCCTTGCGTCCTCACACCTCGCGGGTTTGAACGGCTTCTCCTTCCTCTTCCAACTCACGATGCCCGAATCCCCGATTTGGGTGATCTCGCGACATGTGTTCGCTACTCAATGAATGGTCCAGATCAACTCACTGTTTCGGGCCCCTGGATGTCCTGATAACTAAATCTCGGCAGCTTCCACAGATCCCATGGTTGTTGGGTATCTATTCCAGATCTGAAGACCCAGATATGTTCTCCTCTATGCCTAACCTACGCTGCCTCCTAGACACGAATCCATGGTCCAAATTCTATCGGTTGACCCAATGGCCGATGTGGCTCCTCCGGTTGCTTAAACTCTACCAACTTTTCCCGATCTAACGACTATCGAAATTTCTAGGGAGATCCGACGGCTATCGGTCCTCCTCTCCTATGCACTCCTTCTGACACTCCCCTGGACGTGGATGTTCAACTTTCAAGATCTCTTCCCTTGTTGATCTGACGGTTGGTGCTACTCCCTCCTGAGCATGCACATACTTTCTTCCTGCCTTGGGAGAATTTCCAAGGTTGCAAAGGCCTCGACCTTTGCTTCCCTCCTCTATGGGCTCTATGGCTTTGAGCCTCACTGTGCGTTCTCCATGATGCTATTCCTTCTGAGCTTTTCCCTCTCGAACCCTTAAAGGATTTCGATGTCCACGCTCCTTCAGAGTCTTCTCATGCACATGCAGGTGCTGTTCCTCCTGAGCTTTCATGAACACTTAGACCCCTTGGGGATTTTTCCCTCCTTCTCACTGAGATGGAGAATGAAATGGCCTCCTGGCTCTCTGTTGCTCAAGCAACCTCTTGTTGAGCCATTTTAGGGTGTTCAGTAACCCCTCAAAGATCCCTCATATGGATACTTCTTCAATTCCTAGGACCCACAGAGTTCCCTTCTTCCCTGTGCCTATCTGCACAATGTCTCGATGCCCTTCTAGCACAGTGTTTTCGCCTTCCACAGAACGTTCAGCAGTTTTGGTTCCTTGTGCGCCTACGCACTTTCTCAATGCCCTCCTGGCAGAGCTTCTCAGAATCCTCAGTGATTCTGGTCTTTCTCGAACTCACAGCAGAGTTCATTCCCCAACACCTCGTGCTTACGCTCAATGCCCGCCTGACAGAGCTTCTACAGACCCCTCAATGATTTTGTCTGCAACTGTGTCTGAGATACATAGCCCTGCCTCCAAGGTATTAAGAAATCTTGAGGTCTTCCTCCTGAGTTGGTGATTTCAGCTCTGTGCCATAGCACGTCCTCGTCTAACTCCTCAGAGTTCAGAAGTGTAACCTCTGTGCACTGGCATTCAGAGTCCACAACACTCTATCATACCCTCAATGGCATGAATCCTCAAAGAACCTCTCAACCCATAAACCAAACACAACTCCCGCAGAATGCCTGATAACAATACACATTCATAGTAATTTAAGGAACACACTACAAGCATCCATATAACACATAATAATGCAGGAAAAACTACTGTTTTGTATAAAAAAATGGTTAAAATGCCTGTATCTTTACAAATGGTGTTCCCGAGCTCTCTCGGCTCCTCTTCAACCATGCTTTACTCAAAATGAGATATCAAAATCTCTTTTACCCTGAGGTTCTCATTGAGCGCTTCCCTCCAGGATTTACCTACTCTAATTAAATTACAATCAATGGTTGTCTAGTCCATCACTTGGATCTAGATCTCAGCCAGATCTACCATAAAGGTCGATCCTATCTAAAGCCTACATAAAGGCACGACTTTCCTGGCTCAACAGCCTAAGCACATTTAATTACATTCATTTCAAATATTTGAATGAGACTGTGCCTCCTTTTCATCCTTGAATGCATGCGCTGATGTGGTTGTCTGGATGGCTGGCTGCATGGAGAGATGCTCCTGCATCATACTCCACAGCTGCAAAAATCATGAGCTCCTACTCATGAGCTTCCCCTGTAGCTGTGGGAATCCTCCTGGATCCCAAATAAGGCTTTGGAGCTTTCCATCTGCTTCAATCTGCTGCGCTGCTGCTACCTCTTTCCTTCTTCCCCGCTGCTCGTTGCTGGCAGTTCTTGCTAACTCTAACATCAGCCTGCTGATCTCCTTGATCACTTCATCCAGCTGCTCCAGTGGCTGGTCCAGCTGTTGCAGTCTCCCCAGCTGCAAAATTTTTTTGCACATGAGAAGATCACCATGATCTCCCATGCCTCCTTCCTTACCTGTTTCCAACTTCACCTGTTGGATGTGCCTTCCCATCACTCTCACCCTTTCTTCCAGGGCTTCAAAGTGATTCCACAAATCAACAAAACATATGATGTCTGTGTCTTCTTCATCTACTTATGCAACCTCTTCTGTTGCATTGTTTTCAGCTTCATGGCTGAAAATGCTGAGCCATTCCCTAGAATGCTCGTCATCCTCTTCTTCTGCTTCCACTGCAAATACCCCTGTTGCAGTCTCTCCAGCTTCAATGCTGAATGCGTTGAGCCATTCCTCGGAATGCTCACTCTCTTCATCTTCTCCTTAGGCTGTCAGCTCCAATGCTACAACTCTTTCAACTTGTTGGCTGAAATTGTTGAACCATTCCTCCGAACGTTCATTCTTCTCTTCATCTGCCTCTGCTTGTGTTTGGGCAGTTTCATACACCTGCTCCAATTCTTCCTTAACAATCATCTCCAGCTGTGACTGTTCTTCTGTTGTTTCTATATCATCTGCAACACAATTTTCTGTCTCTTCCTGGGCAGATGGTAGGAATATCTCAATTCCCCCAATCATCAGAATACCATCCTGATCCTTTACCTCTGTCAGCTCCCCTGGCTGATTCCAACTCACTTCTGAGTTCATGAGACCCTCAGATGGTCTCATCTGCTCGTCTTTGCTCTCCTGGCAATATGAGATGCTTCCGCTGCTTCCCTGGCAGATTTTAAGATCAACCGATCCCATCTTCATCAGCACTCCTTGCTGAATTGAACTCTTTATGAGACCTTCATATGGCCGCAAATTTTCATCTCTACCCACCTGGCAGTTCAATATGCTTGCGCTGCCCTCCTAGCAGATTTTGAGATGTCGCAGCAATCTCTGATCATTACCCAGCTAGCAATGTAAAATTTCTTGACCATCCTCATGACAGTCCACGAGTCTTCAGTCGATCCCATTTATGTTTCCTCGCCCACTTGGAAAATTGGAAACCTTTTACTACCCTCCTGACAGTCTTTGAGACCATCATCTGATCCCTCACTATTGCCCTCCTAGCAACCTGAAATTCCCTCACTGTCCTCCTGACAGTATGTGAGATCCCACAGTGATCTCAGCTCATTGCCCTCATGGCAATCTGGAATTTCTTCTTCTCTGACCATCTGGCAGTCTTTGATATCATCAGACGATCCCAATTCAAATTCAGAATCATCGAGGTTGTCTCCAGTCTCGAGTTCACATATCGAAACCAATTCTTCATTCTGCCGCATCTGTAGTTCAAGCTTCTCTATCTCTGCTCGTATATCAGCGAGCTCTCTATCCATCTCTACAAGATTTTCTGCCTTGCTTTTCTTCCTGCGGCCTTCAATAGCCATCCTGCTACCTCTATCTGCCTTTGTGGAAGATCTGTTGCTGTCACTCCACACTAAGAGTGTCTCCAGCCTAATCTCCTTACAGTCCTGTCGACTATCTATGGACTGCTGCCTACCTGCAAGCAAGTCCTTACAGAGTCCTCCAGTGCTCCGTCTTCTTCCTCCTGCCTTCTCCTCTCTGCTTGAAGTATACAAACAGAGTTCTCACTCAGAGTGCTTCAGTTCTTCTTTCTCCTCCTCTTTGAAATATACAGACAAGATATCAGCTCTGATACCACTTGATGCAAAGAGGAAGTCTTCATGATACCCCATAGGGTCTCATCGCTTGACTTCCCCGCTCACAGGATCGCTCACAAAATCTTCTTTCGGAGCTGATGCAGCCCCTTGAATTCCCTCGGGAATTCCTGCAGAAAACCCAAATCCACAGGTCCTTCTTCCCTTTCGTTCTCGGCCTTCGGTACCTGGACGTGGTCAAATTCCTCCTAGGAATACCACTATTGGACTTCAGGGTTTCGCAACTCCTGTTGTTGAGAGTCACAAATCTCTCAAAATCCCAATTCCTGATTCTCCGATGAGCTCCTTTTCTCATGCTAGCCCTCCTAGCTAGAATGCTTGGCCCATATGACCCTACTGCATGACCACAGTTATATGCCCTTTCGGAGTTTCGTCTTTCCTCTGTCAAGGTGCATGCGCCTGGAACCCTTGATTCTCTGATTCCCAATGTATCAATCGGGTCGGCTCACAAGCTTTGACCCGTCAATGGTCTCATTACTCCATCACAATATCGGAGTTCACAAATTTGCGACTTCTGTTGCATGCATTCCCGAAACTTGCGATTCTCTGAATCCCAACGCTTTAGCTGTGGCTAGCTCTCTTGGCTCAGCCCTAATCCACGAGACCACCCCCTATGACCGCAACCTTATCCTCATCCTATCGGGGTTTCAGGGTTCACGATTCTACGATGCGCGAACACCATGCTCACGGGATCCACGATAGCTTCGTTCGCTGACAGTTGTTCGCCGCAACAACACTGTCTTCCACCTCGAGGTGCTGACACTTGTTCCCTCTTCAAACAGACGGTTATGATCTTGTTGGGGTTTTCCACCTGGGATTTACCGATCTCTCATCCACGGGAATGCCGATTTCCTGATGCGCCAAACGTCGATGGCGCCGATGCTCGCCACGTGTCCTCTCCAAGTGGACGGTCCCGATTCTTTCGCTGGTTCACCGCCTCGCGTCCTCGCACCTCGCGGGTTTGAACAACTTCTCCTTCCTCTTCCAACTCACGATGCCTGAATCCCCGATGTGGGTGATCTCGCGACAAGTGTCCGCTCCTCAATGAACGGTCCAGATCAACTTGTTGTTTTGGGCCTCTGGATGTCCTGATAACTAAATCTCGACAGCTTCCACAGATCCCATGGCTGTCGGGTATCTGTTCCAGATCTGACGACCCAGATATGTTCTCCTCTGCGCCTAACCTACTCTACCTCCTGGACACGAATCCACGGTCCAGATTCTATCGGTTGACCCAATGGCCGATGTGGCTCCTCCGGCTGCTTAAACTCTGCGCAACTTTTCCCGATCTAATGGCTGTCGAAATTTCTAGGGAGATCCGATGGCTATCGTTCCTCCTCTCCTATGCGCTCCTTCTGACACTCCCCTAGATGTGAATCTTCAACTGTCCAGATCTCTTCCGTTGCCGATCTGACGGCTGATGCTACTTCCTCCTGAGCATGCACATACTTTCTTCCTGCCTTGGGAGAATTTCCAAGGTTCCAAAGGCCTCGACCTTTTCTTCCTTCCTCTATGGGCTCTACGGCTTTGAGCCTCACTGTGCATTCTCTGTGACACTATTCCTTCTGAGCTTTTCCCTCTCGAACCCTTAAAGGATTTCGATGTCCACGCTCCTGTAGAGTCTTCTCATGCACACGCAGGTGTTGTTCCTCCTGAGCTTTCATGAACACTCAGACCCCTTGGGGATTTTTCCCTCCTTCTCCCTCAGATGGAGAATGAAATGGCCTCCTGGCTCTCTGTTGCTCAAGAAACCTCTTGCTGAACCGTTTTAGGGTGTTCAGTAACCCCTCGAAGATCCCTCAGATGAATACTTCTTCAATTCCTGGTACCCATAGATTTCCCTTCTTCCCTGTGCCTATCTGCACAACGTTTCGATGCCCTTCTGGCACAGTGTTTTCACCTTCCACAGAACGTTCAGCAGTTCTGGGTCCTTGTGCGCCTACGCACTTGCTCAATGCCCTCTTGGCAGAGCTTCTCAGAATCCTCAGTGATTCTGGTCTTTCTCGAACTCATAGCAGAGTTCCTTCCCCAGCACCTCGTGCTTACGCTCAATGCTCGCCTGGCAGAGCTTCTACAGAACCCTCAATGATTCTTTCTGCAATTGTGTCTCAGATACACAGCCCTGCCTCCAAGGTATTCAAAAACCTTGAGGTCTTCCTCCTGAGTTGGTGATTTCAGCTCTGTGCCACAGCACATCTTCGTCTGACTCCTCAAATTTCAGAAGTGTAACCTCTGTGCACTGGCATTCAGAGTCCACAACACTCTGTCATACCCTCAATGGCATGAAGCCTCAAAGAAAATCTCAACCCAGAAACCAAACACAACTCTTGCAGAATGCCTGATAACAATACACATTCACAGTAATTTAAGGAACACACTACAAGCATTCATATAACACACAATAATGCAGGAAAAACTACTGTTTTGTATAAAAAAAATGGCTAAAATGCTTGTATCTTTACAAATGGTGTTCCCGAGCTCTCTCAGCTCCTCTACAACCATGCTTAACTCAAAATGAGATATCAAAATCTCTTTTACCCCGAGGTGCTCATTGAGCGCTTCCCTCCAGTATTTACCTACTCTAATTAAATTACAATCAATGGCTGTCTAGTCCATCACTTGGATCTAGATCTCAGCCAGATCTACCATAAAGGTCGATCCTATCTAAAGCCTGCATAAAGGCACGACATTCCTGGCTCAACAGCCTAAGCACATTTAATTACATTCATTTCAAATATTTGAATGAGGCTGCGTCTCCTTTTCATCCTTGAATGCATGCGCTGATGTGGTTGGCTGGCTGGCTGGCTGCATGGAGAGATGCTCCTGCATCAACATCACTCTCAATTGATCCCCAAAACCCAATCTATAAAATATAAAATAATCGAAGCCCATTTCATTCCTCATGGAATCCCATTATTAATACCTTCATGATGATTGCGGCCTTCATGAAGCATAAAAGAAATCACAAAAATAATTATCAAATACGGTAAAATAAATTCAATGATTAAAATAAGCATTCAAAACATTACACGATATACGATACATTATGAAATTGAGTACATTGACGATTTCTATTATATTCCAACCTCCATAGGTGAGGTGTCATTCTTCATGGTTTTAAACCAGTCTCTTCTTTCCCATTGAAAATATGTTTCTCAGTAGTACAATACCTATGGTTCTTAGGAAGAAGGTGTCTATACTCATCAAACACCATCTTTCCTAAACTTTTTGAATGATGATGCTTCATCTTACGACCACAAATTGGACATGCAAATTTACCCTTTGTTTGAAGACCTGCAACAGATGGATTAATGTCAATTATACAATGGAATTATTTAAAAAGTAAACATACACCATGATAACATTAAAATGTTGTATAGTATTAAAGAGCAATATTAGAATGCTTATACATACCACAAAAATGTGTTAGTCCAGGGGCATCATGAATTGTCCATAAAAGTATTCCACGGAATTTAAATTTCTTCTCCTTGATTGGTTTACATATGTCATACATTGTGATGCCAACCCATAACTTTAGTAGCTCATTGATAAGAGGCTCGATATATACATTCATATATTTAACCTGGTACTTACCTAATTGTTTGAAATTACACATAATTACTAAAGGAATGATATCATGTAATATATATAATTAAATAAATAAACAAAAGATATTATGCAAAAATTGAAACAAATGAAAATGTTAAATTCAAATAATTAATGTAAACAAATACCTGGAACAATCATTGTCAACATTATGTTCTCCCTTTGTATTGACATCCAAGGAGGAACGTTATTGTTGATAACAAAAATAGGCCACACTAAGTAAATAGACCTAAGCTCTCCGAATGGATTAACACCGTCAACTGCTAATGAAAGCCTAACATTACGAGGTTCATCTTTGAAATCTGCCCATTTTTCTTCAATTTCCCTAAATGCAGAACCATCGGCAGACATTCGAAGAACACCATCTTCACTTCTATTACATGCATGGTAATCCATAAATTGTGCTATGCTTTCACACCTGAACAATCTTTGCAAATGTGGAATTATGGGAATATGTCGAAGAACCTTTCGAGACACCCTTTTTGTT
>ML822437.1:59474-72011 GCA_009831015.1 Picea engelmannii | reverse complement strand
CTATTATAACTTCTCTATTAATGCCCCCCCCCTCCCACCCTCTATAGAGGGTATTATAATTTCTCTATTAATGCCCTCCCCCTCCCACCCTCTATAGAGGGTGGGAGGGGCGGGAGAGGCATTAATAGAGAAATTATAATATAATTTCTCTATTAATATCCCCCGCCCCCCTCCCACCCTCTATAGAGGGTGGGAGGGGCGGGGGGGCGGGGGGGCATTAATAGAGAAATTATAATATAATTTCTCTATTAATATCCCCCGCCCCCCCTCCCACCCTCTGCATTAATAGAGAAATTATATTATAATTTCTCTATTAATGCCCCCCCCCTCGCACCCTCTATAAGGGTGGGAGGGGGCGTCATTAATAGAGAAATTATAATATAAGGGTGGGAAGTGGGGGCATTAATAGAGAAATTATATTATGGGAAAGTGTTGACGTCGAATGTTATGGGGGTTAATGACAGGAAGGAGCAAGTGTGTTTCTCCCTGTGCCATCCGAGATCTCTCATCGGGTGGGTAATGAGAATCAAGATACTGTCACCCTTCTAGAAAATTGTGCCGATGTCGAAAAAAAGGGGGACGTGACTCCCAGAAGCAAATGGCTTCATGAAATCTACTAGGTGAGGTTAGGAAGTGGAGGAGGTACATGGACGAAGTCAATATGTAGGAAGACTCAAGACTGCCCTTGGTTGGAGTATATGTGAGATAAAAAGTGCCCGCAACCGTTCAACGAGGTCAAGTGTCAGGTGGACGAAAAGACAGGGGATAAGTTGTGCGAGAGGCGAGACAAGGTGAACAAATTCAGAGGGCAAAGGTAAGTGGCCTGTGGGGTACTCTGAAGATATGGACGATGTCGACAAGGGTGGATGATAAGTGGTGCCCCAACCAAGGGTGACATGGGTTGCATTTGGCCAAAAAGGGAAGAATGTCGTCAAAGGTGATGACAAAAAGGTAATGTGATGACTGGAAACAAAGGTGTTTGTACAAAAAATAATGAATAATTGGAGAGAAGTGTACAAATACAAAAACGGGTGCCCCAGTGTGATATGGTTGGCCCGGGTAGGTCATAATTTGCTTGGAGAACTAATGGAGGGTGGGGGCCCCATGGGCAGGTGTCTGTATGAGGTAGGTGAAATGAAGGGAGGTTTGCAGATGGGAAAACAAATTGTGGATGAAATGGAGGGTTCATGATACTGCGTAGGTGCAGCCCATAAATAGAATCGTGGAGAGATAATCTGGGAGTCCATTGGGAAAGCTAACAAACTGAGGAGAAGGAGTATGTGTCTGATTCGCGACATGATGTAAGACTATCGGGACTCCCATCCGTAAAGGGTTTTGAAAAACAACATGAGTGTCAAAAGCACAAAAGGGTGCTATGAATGGGACAACTCATGTGGGTAAGAGTGATACCGAGTGACAGTACTGAAGATGCAAAAATGGAGGTGTGGGTACTGCAGAGCCGGAAATGGGGATCCTAGAGGCAAATGTCAGAGGGTGTGACTGGGAATGTAAGTGAGATTCAGAGGGAATGACTACATGCCAGTGCGGAGTATATACCTGAAGGGGTTGAGTCAATGTATGATGACTAAGTACCTGCACACATGAAAACCAAATACCCGACGTGAACAATATTTGAAGATAATCGAATATATGAGCATGTATTTGATAAGTGTGAAGAGGCGCATGCGTACCTGATTAGGGTATGAAAAATGGCACCCCGGGGGCTCAGGATGAAAAGAGGCCCAGGGAATGTTGTGATGTAGATGACGGGATGTTGATCTCGTGGTTGAAGATGGATCGAGAAATGGACGCCTGGAGCTCCTGGAATGGTGAGTGGAAGTTTGGCAAAAAGGCCTATATATAGTTGTAGGGCCCACGTTGCCACCTCATTTGTACTTGTTGCTATAGTGATTGGACGAGAAGCAGTTAGAGGAGATTGTGAGATTCTGGGAGGATGAGACATCTGATTGAGGACCTGCGAGTATTAGGTTAATGGTCTGATCATCCTGCATAGAATTAGGATTTCATATTTTGGGCAAGGAATGTACGGAGGGTCGTATAGGGGTGGTTAAGGGTGTGGGCCCCACATGCGCAGGCGATCTACTAGTAGGCGCGCACACGTGCACGCCTGCCCACCGGATAAGCACGCATGGGAGCGCTGGGAAGGGGGTAGAGGGTGTGCATCATGGGTGCGCCTGTCGGTTGAATAGGCGCACACATGTGTGCACCCGTCGGTTGAACAAGCGCGCACATGTGCGGACCTGTAGAGTGAACAGGCGCGCCTGATAGTGCACCTATGTAGTGAACAGGTGTGCACGTGTGCATGCCTATGTAGTGAACAAGCGCTTGTGTAGTGAACAGGCGCACATGTGTGCGCGCCTGTGGGTTAAACAACTGCGCCGGGGAGGCAAGGTTGATCGGTGTAAAACGTGTCTTTTTGATGTTGTTGGTTGTCCATGTGGCTGACTTAGGATGGTTTTATGTTGTGCAGGTGAGCTTTGTGCACGATGCCTATTGGTTGGCGAGAGCGGGATTGGTCCCAGCTGCGAGACGCCATGGCTATTGAGGAGCTAAGTGTACGTGTGACTTTGGCAGCCTGTGGGCTACTAAAGTTCTTTGAGTGCCCCTTGATTCGGGCGTAGGAGTATCTCCTACAGTTTCTTATCTAGATGTGGAGTCTGGACCTGCACTGCTTCATAGTGTGGGGAGAGCAGATTTCCTTCACTGTGATGGAGGATGTGTATTTTTTGACTGGGCTCCCATTTCGAGGAACGCCCCTACCGATGGAGTCAGTGCTATCGAGAGATACGCCGCTAGTGACGGTGGGTTAGAGATATTGTTCGGGGCTGAACTATATGTCCAACATAGTTGTGAGCATTGGGGCGATGGATGCCCTAGCGCATCGTTGTATAGAAACGATGATTGTGAGAGTGTATGGTTCGCTGGCGACGCAACAGATCAATGATGGCCAGTTGATGGTGATGGAGAGAGTGTTGGTCGGTGAGAATTTTTTCTGGGGGATTATGCTACATTCCAGGATGGTGGGGCAGATGGACCACTGTCGGTCCATGAATACAGGAGAGTTTTCCTTCGGGTCCATCCTGGTGGCCTGGTTTCTGGAGAGGGTGTCGATGTTTCACCCTAGGATTCTATTGGGTGCACCTGGGGTACGAGAGTCACGGATAAGGCGGTGGTCGATTGTGTTGCTGCACCATGGTGGTGGTGAGGGTGGCCACTTCTTCACTGTAGAGGAGACACAGGTATGGCGGCAGATGCTGCAGGTGATATTGCAGTACCCCTATGCCGGGGTTGACTTCCAGGAGGATTCAGACATGGTTCTACCTCTAGGGGAGGTGTTTGACAGCCGAGGTATGTTGATGATTTTGATATGTATGTTTTTTTGTTTTTGAGATAGCATGCCATATGTATATGATATATATGTTGATACTATCTGTTGTTTTTTTGTATGTGTAGATGTCCCACCTCGTGGGTGCAAGGTGGAGTTGCAGAGAGCGTCGGCTCATCAGGAGCCAGAGAGACTACCGTGGGGAGAGAGACACCGGTGTGAGGACACTGCGGTGTGAATAGCTGAGTCGGAGAGGGCAGCGAAGAGACACTAGTTTGATGACCCTGGTGCTGGGCCATCACATGCTCCTCCAGCGGCTACCGGAGTGGATTTGAGGAAATATCCTGTCGTCTGGAGGTGGTGTTATAGGATGTGCCTGAGGGCATATGGTCTTGCATCCAGGATGAGGGTATCTTGGAGTAGTGCGTGGGGATTCCGCCACCATGGCGGGTCGTAGTACGGAAAGCAACAGTGGTTGGTGCTGTGATGACCGGACGACTGCCGCCGAGGTAAGAGGGATCGGTAGGGGGTGGACCACCACTTCCTGAGGGAGGGGCAGGTGGTAGTGGGACGCCACCGCCTGAGGGAGGAGCAGGTGGTGGTTCTCTAGTGGCACCGTGAGTGGTGCTCTATGTATTGATGTATATATATATTTTGTATATAGGCTGGTGAGCCCATTTTGTACCGAGGTGCTTCATTGTCCTGCGGATAGTTGTATTTTTGTATGTAAACATTTGGATGGCACTGTGGACCTGTCGATATATACATGAGTATACATTTTTGAGATCTATGTGGTGTCTACATGTGTTTTATTAATGTATTGATGATGTCTAATCTATATACGTGATGACATGTTGTTGATATGTTTATATATGTGTAGAGGTAGCTTGATGTGATATATGCTAGTCTAACACAATATTAGCTAGGTTATCTGTAATTTGATTCAATTGTCTTGGAATATGTGTAAATGTGATGGAATCAAAATGGCGAGATAAAATTCTAACCTATAGGTATTTGAAAAAGAGGCAAGGATCGCGTACGCAGTACACATTGTTGACCTAGAGTACAACTAGTTGAGAGTCGAGAAAGACGCTAATATGATGAATACGATGATGCTAGGCATCGGCCAGGAGGTCGATGACGACAGTGTATTCGTCTTGGTTGTTGGTCGCTGAACCCAAACATATGTCGCTTGAATGGATCATTTCATGTGAGGGGGTGTAGAGAGCCTAAGCGGTCGAAGCGAGATTTTGCGTCCAACGGCTAGCGCCGTCGGCGTAACCAATGTGGTAGGTTGGTGGAGGAAGCATCTGTCAATAGCACAAAGAATAGTTTAGATGTGAGGGAGGGAAAAAGATTAAAAATGCTATAAAAGAAATAACCTAAAGTAGAATGACTACGTTTAAGCATAAAATTTCTTTAGATACAAACTGTTGATGGGTTCTTTGAGAGAGAGGCCTTTGGGGGAGGCCAGGATGTATGCGCCTTTGGTGAGGCAATGTTGGATGATGTATGGGCCATGCTAGAGTGACTCAAATTTGCCGTGGCCAAAGGTATCATGAGGGATATCGTAAGCTAGGATGAAGTCACCTTCGCAAAATGAGCGAAGGTTAACATGTCAATCAAAGGTAGCCTTGGATCGTTTTTTAGCTGCCTCGTTGTTCTGTAATGAAAATCAACGATTTTCATCCAGAGACTCTAAGTTCAGCAAGCGCTGCTCCATTGGAGCAGTGTCGGGTAATAGCTCAATTGCGGTGCGTAAGGTGGGAATTTCTCACAAGATGGGAAGAGTGGCCTCAACCCCATGGACTAGATGAAACGGTGTGAAACTAGTAGTTGTTTTCACAGCCATCCGATAAGCCCATAGCGTAGAAAATAACATATGATGCCAATTGGTTTTATGTTTATTAACCATGCTTTGTAACATAGTCTTGAGGACTTTGTTAACTGCTTCGACCTGTCCGTTAGACTGAGGGTAATATGGTGAGGCAAACTCGTGAGAGAATCCTAACCAAGATGAGAGTTTGATGAAGATCTCATTCACGAAGTGTTTCCCGTGATTGGAAACGAGGTGGAGTGGTACTCCAAAGTGGGATATGATGTGGTTAAAGAAAAAACGCATTGCAATGTCAACGGTGTTGTTGAAGGTGGGCATGGCTTCTGCCCATTTGGTGAAGTAATCGACGGTGACAACAATGTATTTGTGACCATTGCTGGAGGGGGGATTACAAGTCATGAATTCGATGCCCCATTTACAAAAAGGGTCGACAGTAATGACGAAATGAAGAAGAGCAGGGGGAGCTCGAGCTTTATTGGCGTAGAGATGACATTGCTCACATCGTTTCACAACATGAATGCAATCGTGAAACAAGGTAGGCCAAACATAACCGGCTTGGATAATCTTTTGAGCAGCGGATATGCCCGAAAGATGGCCCCCACATGCGCCACTGTGGTAGTCATTTAAGACTCTATCGGCCTCATCAATAGTCAATCATCAACGAAGAATGGTGTCGACTCCCCGTTGGTATAGGATGTCTCCGATGAGGAGGTAGCGGGGGGCCTGATGGAGAATACGACGACGATCATCTCATCAAAGGTGGTTACCGAACTTTTGAGTTTGGAGGTAGACAAGGAGGTCGTTGTACCAAGGATCATCCAAAGTGATGTAAAAGAGGTGTTCGTCGGGAAAGTCAGTGTTGACGGGGGTACTGGTGGTGTCAAAGGGGAGTGTCGTGACAAGTTCGGCGAGAACGAGGGCCTTCTTACTCTTAGGCATTGAGAACTTGAGGTCGTACTTCTGAAGGATAACGATCCATTGAGAAAAATTTTCGTTAATTTGTTGACGACTAAGCAAGTACTGCATAGGGTTGGAATCTGCGACGACCATTGTCGTGCAAAGCAGAATGTAGTGGCGCAATTTCTGCACTGCGAGGATGACTGTAAGAGCAAGTTTCTCTTCATGTTTATACTTCAAGGGTGGCCCTGAGAGGTTTTTACTAACATAATAAATGACATGCTCACGATTGTCATCACCTAGTTGGATGAGAACTCCTGCTACTGATATAGCTGATGCTAATACGTAGAGGATATAGTTGTGATTGTAGTAAGGTGCACTAATTAAAGGTGCGTTGGAGAGTGTTGTTTTAAGATTGTCAAATGACTGTTGGGCATGGTTGTCCCAGTGAAATGGGATGTCATGACATAGTAAGCAAAGGAAACCGTGTGCGTGTATGGCGTAGTCTGGGACAAATCATCGTAGAAAGTTAGCTTTGCCTTGTAGGCTTTGAAGTTGACGTAAATTCTGGGGAGGTGGAATTTCGGTGATAGCTTGGACTTTTAGGGGGTCCATGGTAATACCTCTTTGGGAAACAATAAAGCCGAGGAGGTGCCCTGCGGTGACACAAAACACACACTTGAGCGGATTCAATAGGATATTGTACTCAGGACGCCGTTGAAAGATGATTCGTAAATCATCAAGATGTTGGGTGCGTTTCTTGGATCGAGTTGTGAGGTTGTCGAAGTAGGCGAGGATGATATGAGCCAGAGTGTGAAAGATGTATGTCATAGCCCGTTGGAAAGTTTCTCTGGCATTCTTTAAGCCAAAAGGCATGACACGATATGCAAAAGTACCCCAAGGGGTAGTGAATGCGGTTTTATACTGATCGACGGGGTGAATTTGAATTTGATTATAACCACAAAATCCGTCCATAAAGGATAGAGCCTCGTGGCCTGCGCAGTCGTCGATAATTTGATCGATGAAAGGCATTGGAAAGTTGTCTTTGGGACATGCGTGATTGAGATCGCGAAAGTCTTTGTAAACGCGGATAGTGCCCTATTTTTTGTTAACGAGTACAGGGTTGGAAACCCATGAGGTATAGGCGATGGGGTAAATGAACCCGACAGCGCGTAATTTGTCAATTTCGGCTTTGATGGCCGTGACTTTGGATGGGTGTAGCAGTCATTGTTTTTTATGAACTGGTGTAATGTCAGGCCAGGTGTCGATGCAATGTTTGACTATAGAGGGATCGAGGCCAGGCATTTTCGTGTATGAGAAGGCAAAAATATCCCAATATTCTTGGAAGAGGGCTTTATATGCAGTGATTTCCTGAGGAGTGCAAGCAGCTCCAATGGTGATTTCTTCGACGATGCCATTTTTGATGGAAATGTCGATTTTAATGGTTGGGGAAATGTTGGCCATGTTGCCTTCTTCAAAAGCATCAGGGGCAGGAATGGGGTTTTTGAACCGGTCGATAGGCCTTGATGGGATAAAATCCTTGGTTTCGACCGCGTAAATGGGGTGTTGGTTAGGAGGCATGGAGGCTTCCTATGGAAAGAAGAGTGCGCGGTGGTGTAGCACATCCCAGGGGAAGTCTGGGTGGTGTAACTCTTCAAGTATTTCTTCATCGCATTGGAAGTGACGGGAATACAAGGGGTCATGAGGAGTGATATCGGTGACTGGTGTCATGTGGTTGCCCCTTGGTGAGGAAGAAACAGGGGGAACAATGCTAGGAGATGGTGAGGGTTCACTTGACATAAACCAGATATTGAAGTACTGAGGAGTACCTGTGGTAGTTGGGTGTAAAATGTCTGTAGGGGAATGAGCGGGAGAGTTGGGGGGATTGGGGGGTGAATCCTCAGATAAGTCGTCTAAGAACCATGGAGGCGTTAGAAGGGCCTCAGGTTCAGGAGAAATGACATGAAGATCCTCTAGTGACGAGGTGATGTTAATTATCGACTCTACGGGCCATTGAAGTAGGGTCAATTGGCAATGCCTGTATTCAAGGATCATAGGAAACTGGTATGTAAAATGAGCTAATGATTCGTAGAGAGAGCAAGGGCGTCTCATACGTTCATTGACTGAAGTGGTGACATAACAGATGTCAGTGATATTTTTTGAGGGGGACGTAGCAGGACTGGGGTTGCTCTGGAAGCTCTAGCGTACTGCGGCTAATGTTTGCCAAAAGTGTGGCAGTGCTGGGCAATGGTGGGTATAATGGCCATATTCTGAACATATAGCGCAAGCGAATTTGGTACGCAACCCTTTACTACTGGAGTGGTAGGAATGGCTGTAGTGGCGAGTGTTGGGGGAGTTTGATTGAGTGGAATCAAATTCCGTAACTCTGGTAGAGATGGGCAGTTGTTGGTTTGGTGTCCCTCTTTCTCACATAGTGCGCAAGGAGGTTGGATTCATGGAGGAAGTGGAGCGGTGGGATATTTCTTCTTTCTCCTGCCCCCAGCTGTGGTAGGGGGGTTAGTGAGTGGGGGTGTGGTGGGAGTAAGTATGGGAATCATCATGAGGATTCCTTCCTTTTGGGGGGGTAGGGATGGTCAAGGGACCATTTCTGGTGGGTGTAAATACCAAACTGGGATTGCTAACACCATATTAGGTAGGGTGAGCGTTGTGGCTACCTGAAAAGATTTGATGCCTGGTGGAGGGTAAAAGAAAGGAATTTGGGTGATGGCTTGGGGAACTGTCTCCCAAACTGGGATATGTCCTTGGGGAGAGGTGGAATTGTGGACTGGTGGGGTCGACGAGTGTGCAGGAGGTTCTTGAGGGGGGAGTTCTGCGATGAGTGGGACATCAGATATGGTAGAAGCCTCTATAGGAGGAAGGGTATCCTCTGTGTGAGTTCCATTAGATGATACGACACATACTTGATTGGAAGGATGAAGGAGTGGTGGTGCTCCATGGTAAGTTCCTAACAATGATGGATCTTTGAAAATTCCAGGACCCATCTCGACGAGTGGGTATGCAACGTGGCTTGTGTGGATGAGAGGAAGAATGTTATTGATGTTGGCAGATGGATTAGGCTCGTAATGTGAGACTTGGTCAATAGTAACGATCTTCCCATTGTGAGGTAACATCATTGTCCGAAAGGCGGAAGATGCCACTGCCTTCATAGCGTACATGTAGCTACGACCGAACATGATATTATAATCCAGTGGGGCATCGATAACTTCGATGTCGATGAGAGTAGTCTTGCCCCCGAGTTCGACGGGGACATTTTGGAAGAGTCCTTTAGGAGACGATGGTCGTCCGTCATAAGCTCGTAAGGTGATGGCAGAGGGTATGAGTTCGGGGGAACCAAGTTTCTGCCATACAGTTTTGGACATAATGCATGTAGATGCACCTTCATCGATGATACACCGATGAATTTTGATGTTCTGTATCTTTACTGGAATTTGAAAAGAGATCAAGGTGGGAAGGCAAGGTTCTCCGCTGTCAAGATCAAAGGTAATGAGTCGGGTATCTGCGGGGTCGACTGCCCCCAAGGCGGAAAGTAATGATTTCTGCTGAGTGGGACAAGTCTGAAGGACTTCCAAAACTGACATGGTCACCGGGGATTGTGCTAAGTCGTCTACCAAACTATAGTTATGAGTTTCCCTAGCCTATGGGTTGTGGACATTCCTGCGCAATGGGATGTGAGGGATGTGAAGAGGTGGCTCGACGGTAGGGCAAGGAATCACCGACGGGGGTCCCGTTGGTGTAGGGTTTGTCTCTGGAGGGATGGGAGGAGACTTAGCGGGTGCATGATACTGACGATTACGTGTTTGCAGGAGGATTTCTTCCTCACTAGTGAGGAGAATTGTGTGATCTGCTGGATTGTTGGGGTTGAGGTATTGTCCTATTCGAGGTGGGGGATGTTGTGTGTCCTGTTGGGTGCTTATCACACCTTGATGTGGAATAGGATTCTGCAGCACGGCAGGAGGGGGTTGTTGCACGTATTGTTTTGGTGCCTGTTGTGGGGCAGGCGGGGCTGGAGGATGGGGAAGACTACCAGAGTCTTTCAACCATTTGAAATCAGTGATTTGGGGACAATGATGAGTGTAATGGCCGAACTCACCACAAAGGGCACAAAGGAAGTTGGTTTTAACATTATTGTTATTTCTCCCTTGGCGCCTATTATTATTTCCCCCCTGGGGGTGTTGATTCCCTTGGTTATGGTTGCCCCCAGTAGATTGGTTTTGGTTACCCCCAGTAGATTGGTTCTATTGGGGTTGATTCCCGCCTTGACCTAGATTTTTATTGTTCCTGTTCCCTCCTTTCTTTTTGGTATTGTTCGACAGATGGGTTGGATTGGCCATATTCAGCTGTTTGAAATTTTGGTATTGTTGAACGACAGAGGGTTGAACAAAATTTACCCCCACATGAGGATGTGGGGGAGCTATGGGTTGTGGGGGACCAAGAAATGGGAAGTATGGATTCTGTGGTGATAATGATCCATAAGGTACATAGGAAGGCATAGTGATTTCGCTAGTACTATAAGCTGAGGTAGAGGGGGTACCAGAGTTCGTTTGAATAGGTGGATGTATGGGGGGTGTCGTCAGTGGTCCACTGATGGGTGTAGGTATCGCAATAGGGTATGGTTGTTGATAAGGGGGTGGGGGGTAATAATAAGTGCCCCCATATGCCGGCGGGTATTGAGGTGTTCCATACATCGGTGGTGGTTGGGGCTGTGGACCGTGGTGAGTGGCGGTACCAATAAATCCGTCTGCTGAGTGAGACATCCCAGGTTTGTCTTGGCCAAATGGCACAGGTTTTGGAAGATCAGGAAGTACAGTGTATAAGTGCCCTGACTGTGCATAGATGAGGTCATACTATTGGGCCTTACTGATGGTTTCCTCTTCAGATAGAGGGAAGGTGGAAGCTACATCCTTACCAAGGAGAGAGACAAGTGATCTAAGAAACCAGTCGAGACACTGTTTCTTGGTGGTTTCTGCTTTGCACAAAATATGTCGCCTATGCTAGTCGTGAATGTGGTCAATGATATGTGTGGCTGAGGTTTGTTTGAAATTAGACAATAGTTCTAGACCATTGTCGTGGTGGATTGGTAATTGGAATAAGGTCAAGAATGCTTTGGCCAAGGACTCAAAATTTGCGTGGGACCCTGATTTTTCTTCTACATACCATTTGGCTAATAGGCCAATGAGTGTGCATTGAAATAATCATAGTTTGATGGAATCATCCATAATTCTATTGGAATAGCACCATAGGTGAAAGGTTATGACATGGTTGGCAGGTTCATTGCCTGCCTTTCCTTCAAACTTTGGTATGTATGAAGGTAGTTTGGTGGGCATTGCAGGCCATGTGGGAGCATGCAATATAGGATCATTGGTGAGTTTGCTGAGATATGATATGTTGAGAGAGGCCAAATATGGCATCTGCAGTGAGGGGGGAGGATTAGCTCTGGCCATGGTGTGAGTGTGTTGTGAACCTGACCCTTGAGGGGGGCTAGGTGGGTTGGTGCTTCCTCCTTGAGAGGAAGTTGGTCCCCCTCTTCCGTGTAAAGGAGAGCGAGTGAATGGAGGACCTTGGGAAGTGGACCCAAGTAATGTAGAACCAAACAAAGTTGATCCTAAAATAGTGGCACTCACAGGAGTGTGTGAAGGAGGTGTCGATGAGTGGGCAATACCAGACACTCCCCCTAAGATAGGAGGGAGGTTTAGCAAGCATCGTGAACGATGGGGGTTCTATGGGTCCCCTATGATGTTCAACTAGTTGTGTGAATGTGTGAAAATAGTGGTGAGAGTAATATAGAAACAAGAGCCTTTGCATTAATTTTACACAATATATATATCAAAATCAAATTGTAATCAGAGGTGCATCATACATAAAATGTTTTTGAAAAATAAACATATATGTGGGTAAGTGGGTTTTGTCTGCGTGGGGAATCAAAAGAAAACAAATGCTCATCTCCTAGAAGACGTAATGTCCTTCCTCTCAAATAGCACTGGACCTTCCAATAGTACTCAACAGTGGGGTTTGAAGTCACTGGAAGAGAAACTAGTGAAGGATGAAATAATTGGTTATAATGAGGGGTAAAGGGGGCATATCTCGAAAGAGCTAGCGATATTTCCCAATATCCACACAAAATCCAATCAAGGTGCAATTGCAGCCCACAATTTCCACTTGGGTAGATGTCCTAAAATTTGGTCACTAGGTACCTTGGTCAAAGTGCGGCATTTAGATTTTTGGCCTAAGAAATGGGTCACGAGCTGGATCCCATAGAAGAGGTGGGTGCCTCAAGGGGGGACTCACAGAACAACCGGACCTCGGCCTTCAACCCTTCATGGGTATCTCCCTGCCTTATGGTGTTAGGAACACTTGACTTGGAGGATTTTCAGTTCCCTATTTGACAACTTCTATGGTTTTGACAATGTGAGAACCAGATAACGGGGAGTTATTTGGA
>ML822437.1:32916-59424 GCA_009831015.1 Picea engelmannii | reverse complement strand
TTTCAAGAAGAAGCTATGTGAGTGATAAGTGACTTTTGTGTGTGAGTGAAAGTGTGCCAATTTTTAGTGAATTAGATGTCACCTTGTTGCATGTGGACTTCACTTGGTCCTTACAAGTGTTTGATTACCTAATTAACTAAGTGTCTTTGGTACAACCTTGCGTAATTCAAAAGTCCCTAGGAAGCTAGCATGTGGACATGTGGGTCCGTTACTATCTCTTTAACTCCCTATTGTGATGTAATCTAAGAAAAGCTTTGAAACTATCCTAGATTGATCATGTGGGCATGTATGAGCCCGTTACAAAACCTTTAAACTTCCCTAGTGATTTGATCTAAGAAAGAAAATTTCAACACTATCCTATCTTTATAGCATGTGGGCATGTATGGGCCCATTACAATATTAAGATGTGTTTGAAAAAGTAAACTAAGAGGAGTCCCAAGAAGGGTTGTTTTCCTCTCCTAAAGGTTTTAATGTTCTTAAGGGAGATGAAATCGTTTCACAATCTTTTTCTGATTCTCAAGATCGCTTGGAGGCACGAGAGAAGAGCATACTAAGTGATTGTTATTCAAATTCTAGTCCCAATGCAAGTTAAATGTGATTAAAAATTATTCCCATCTTATCTTGTGAGTCAAAATAAGCCATCCATGTGGCAAAAAATGAAAGCAAAGAAGGGAAATTGAGTTTAACCTCCTAAGTGCCTATGTGTTTTTGACTAACCCCTTTATATGATGAGGGGACTAAGTGTGGTGCAACTTTAAAACATGCTTGAAATCATTTTTAAGAAGGCAAATGGCCTTCCCCACATCTCAAAAACTTTACAATGTGAATTTTTGCACAAATGCGCGGGTCTCAGTGGAGACAGAGGCGCACAGAGAGCATGTGTGCGAACAGAGAAAAGTCAACAAGTGCATGTGTGCAGAACAGAGATGTGACTTAGGCACATGTGCGCACGATGCGAGTCTGTGGGCCTAAAAACCCACGCATATATGACACACGGCCGAGAATGAAAAATATGGATGGATTTCTCTCAATTCAACTTGGAATTGGCTGATTGGCAGGTCGGCCTAGGCCGGTTAGTGTACCTGCAAGTTAAACAAACTAAAAGAAGAGCAAGAAAACCCCAAATGGGGTAGGAAATTGATACCTTTCCCCAGCAGAGTTGTCAATCTGTTGCACCTCTTCTGCCACCTTAGTGATCAAAATAGAGGTGTTGGCAAGCTTAGTTGGGTCTTCTGAGCAGGACAGCTGCAAGGAAAAGAGTTAGGGAAAGAAATAGAAAACAACAACTAAGAATTAAACTAAGAAATGCAATAACAACTAAATTCATGAGCATAGGGACATAGAAACAAAAAGAACAATCAGACCCATGTCACCAATGATAAGGCTGATATTAGTGAAAGAATACACCGAGAATCAAGGGGACTATGAGTCCCTTCTTCCTCCAAGGGAGGGATTTTGGACCCCCACAAACAAGCTCTTCTTACAACAAATAAAAATGGAAAATGATGAAAGAACTCTTTGCTAATCCACTCAAGGGGTGAGATGGATTGCCCAATGCAATGGTGCAAATATACTCTTGGCAAGGATGGATTCCTCAACAGAATAATGGCAGCATAACTTTGCTTTGAATTCCTTGAAAAATGAAGTGTATCCATAGCCTTTTTATATCATTCCTTTGAGTTATTGTTCAACTAGTTTGTAGTGTGAAAAGAGGCTAATTAGGGCATTTCTAGGTCTTTGACCAGCCATCCAGTCGAATCTAGTCCAGATTTGAGTGTCAAATCGGCTTGGGAGCTGAACCATAAGTGGGTGGGAGGCCGACCACTCTCATAAATGCGTCATTTCTCAGGTGTGTGGCTTTTTTCGATAACAGTCATGCATCGTGCGCATGTGCGCGCGCGCCCAGTGTCTTCATAGCACCCTTCAATTTTTCACTACTTTGTATAGTTTTTGACCCTTTATGAATGCTTTGGTGTTAATTCAGGTCCATGGATGACTTCATCACTGTTTGACGATGATGAATTCTTGTAACGATGTCCTGACGAAATTTCAGTGATAACACCCATTACTACCTATTTGCTTGCCTAAAGATCATGATTACAACATGAGGTAAAAGTTGTTCATTTCGATAATTTCTAAAGTTTTTGATAAATTAATTAGGATCTTTTAGCTATTTTTTTACCAATGATAAAAGACACTTACCTTTTCAATGCAACAATTGTTCTCACACTATTCTTGGCTTTCCAGTACCTACGCAGGCATTCCGGTACCTAAGGTTGTAGCTTCTCCTAGTTGCACGCACCCAGGATGGAGTTAGCAACATGGGTATTGTTCTTATGGTTAATGTAATGTTTTTTTACCATTTCCCTTACGCCCAACTGTCTTCTATTTACACAGGGATCAAACCACAAAAACATCTTCTAGAGTAGCACCAGATCGGGGTCCGAACTCAGCATAGGGCGATATCTAAGATGGTTGTAATGATTTTCTGAGATAGAGGAAATTGTGGTTAGTAAGATCCTCTAGTTTTGTTCAGTCATTTTTTTCCCTGAGTTCCCGAGAACTAGGGAAAGTACTGTAATATGACATACTTAGAACTAGTTATATATGAGGGGGTTTGGTCCATGTAACTTCTAATGTTGTACATACTCTGTGCAAAAGTTAATGAAAAACTGTGTTATCCATTTCTTGTCTTGATATTATGATCGATGTGCTGTGAGTAAAGTAAGGGTTTATGTGTGATATTAATTAGGTTTTGATTTATCCTTGTTCATAAGCATGGGGAGTTACTGAATTGTTTTCTCTCACTACTTGGGAAGTCATGGGACAACCTCCCCTAGTAAGTTGAGTTATATGTATATTACATGTTTTTACTTTGTTGTAACTACATTATTGAACAGATTGGTGTGGAGTTTAGATTCTAAGTTTGCTTGAGGTTTTGTGTGTTATGTACCCATTGGGGATTTCTCTTAAGCTATAAATCAGATTTCCCTTAGTATGATGGAGAAGCTTTCACATGAACACATAGATTGGAAATAAATGATTTTATGCATGTATTTCACCAAATTATATCTCCTTCTCTGTAGATATTTGAAGGTCACATATATTCCAGTATTTATTTGCAGCTTACTTAATCTCAAATACCTTGTTTAAATATTTCCCATAAATGATAAATAAGTAAGCACTCACCTCATTTACTAGATAAAGTTAAATTGGGATCTAGAATTCATTTACTGTGTATGTGTCAATCTGGGGTTATAATACAATATGCACATGATTGATTCTAAATTAACAAAGGTCGGTTTATTGAACACATTATAACGATATGAAATGAGATATATGAGTACTCTGAGACTTCCATAATTCATATCTATTCACAAGGAAATACTTCATCAATTATTTTCAGATAAGAAAAATTAATATTAAATATAGAAGCTTTGTGATCACCTGGTCATATTTAATAAACTTTGGATGCATCTTTTACTGTTGAAAGAATGGAGTGTATCTGCAGAATAATTAGTTACTATATTCATACTCTATGGTATTAGGGGCATAGGTTCTTAATGAGACTCTATCTTTGGGGATTTGAATTATTTTCTTGTTATGCGCGGTGTGACCTCTAGAGGTACTGTAGCAATGAGAGATAACATTTCAGGAGCTAAGAGCTTAGTTTAAATGCATGTTTTGTGTTTACATTCGAGTGTAACTATTGATTAGTGTATAAGTTATGTGCTTAAATTCTTTGTTGAGTGTTATAATTGTTCCCAAAATATATTTACTCTGATGCTTCATCAAATAAAGTGTCAAGCTTTGTGGAAAGACTCTTCCAGAGTCATTCCCTTGTACACTGGTTATTGTGTGTGGGTAAGAATGTAGTGGCACCCTGTAGTCTATCATGCTTGTTATGAGGTAAGCCTCCTAGGTTAAGAATAGGGTTGTTTGATAAGGGACATTCTCAAGTTGAGTAGTCTCATGATAGGTCAGTAACATAATCACATGGATACTTGAGTGGATCCATAAAGTTGGCTAATATAGACATATGCTTGGGGAATTATTGTTTTGTTTTCATCAATCAATAGATAATGGCTTTTTTAGAATTTACATGATTGATCCATTAGTTGATTGTTAAGTAGATAGTTTGGTTTGAGTCCTTTCTTGATCAAGTGATTTCTTATTCCTCTTTCTCCAGGAAAGACAAACTAGGGTATACTTCTGTCAGTTACTTGCACATACTATGTCTACAGTTCATCATCTTACGAACCTAGTTGACAATTTATGTGGGAATTTTATTACAACAATTAAATATCCAAACAATGATATGGTGTACTCTTCTGGTGATAGACTTCAAACTCCTCAGTCATAGTATTGATGGTACTATTGATAAAATGGGTACCCTCGCCACTCATCAAAATCCTTGGGCATTCGAATCTTGTGATCACCTGCTCAAATAAGAAGTGCACTATTGTCTCTACATTGCAATCCTTGACTCGTGCTTCTTCTACCCATTTGGTTAAGTATTGTGTCACAGTAATGATGTATCTAACTCCTGACCTTCTTGCTGGTGGATTAATCGGTCCGACAAAATCTATTGCCCACTTTTCAAATACCTGAAGATTTACTTGTGGTCTTAGGGGAATCTCATCCCTCCTGTTGGGTTTGCCAACCCTCTAGCAGACATCATAGTTCCATCAATATTCTTTGGCATATTATGAAATGTTGGCCACCATAAACTTGCACGCAATACCTTCTATGTGGGATCTCTACTTGCATAGTGTCCTCTAGCTATACCTTCATGAGCTTCTACTAGAACCAGGGACCGTTCATGTTCCAATAAACACCTTCTCAAGATGTTGTATGCACCCATATTGTATAAATGACTTGCAATGAGTTGATATTCTGCAGCTCTAACTACTATATTTTTATTCTGCGTAGTACTAAACTCCTTTGGCGCAACTCATGTACTCAAGAATTCAATGACATCAATGAAGTACTCATCAACTACTTGTACTGAAAATAATTGTGCATCAAGAAAGTTGTATTCCAAGTTAGTAGGTTCTTATCCATTGGTTACCCTTGACAAGTGATCAGGTCCTACATTTAGCTTCCCTGGTTTGACTATTACTTCAAAATCAAATTCTTGGAATAATAACAACCATCTACAGATCCTGCCCCCCAACACTAGCTTGTTGACTAGATATTTGAGGGCATAATGATCTGTGAACATTTTAAAATGCTTTCCCAATAAGTAATGTTTGAATTTATGAAGTGCATATACCATGGCTAATCCTTTCCTTTCTGTGGTGTTGTAATTCTACTCAGATTCTAATAAATTCTTGCTTGCAAAGGCTATAGGATGATCTAAGTCACTTGATCATGGTTGCGGCAAAATTTCTCCAAGTGTTATTGTTGATGCATCTACATGCACATGAAATGTCTTTCCCCAATCTGGGAACACTAATATAGGTGTTTTCACCATCTTCTCCTTTAAAGTATCCAATCCCTGTCGATAATCCTCATTTCACTGAAATATGGTGTCCTTCTTAAATAACTTTTCCATCGATGCATTAATCTGCGCATACCCCTTGATAAACTTTTTGTAGTACCTTGTGTGTCCCAATATGTCTCTTAACTGGCGCACTAACTTAGGTGGTTGTAAATTCACAATTACAACAATCTTACCAGGGTCAACCATTAAACCCTATTTTCACACTATATATCCCAATAATATCCCAAAAGGTGTGCCAAAAATGCATTTCTTGATGTTTAGTGAGATCTGGCATTGCCTGCATCTTACCAACATTAGTCTTAAAACTTCTACATGATCTTTCAAAAGATTAAAAACAGTCCATTCATCTAGATATACTTCTAAAAATTGATGTATGAACTCCTTAAAATCAACTATGACCACCCTTGAAAAGATAGGTGGTGCATTCTTCAACCCAAAGGGCATGACTGTATATTGGTATGATCCCCATTCTATAGAAAATGTAGTATTATGTATATCCTCTGGAGATATTTTGATATGATGATAACCTGAGAATTCATTTGTGAATAAATAGGATTCCTAGCCTCCCACATTCCCCAATGCCCCATCTATAAAAGGGGTAGAGAAAGGATCATGTAAGCAAACATCATTTTCTTTTTTTTTTTACTGGGGGAATCGACAACTCGCGGTTCTCGTACTCGCTTGACATGGGGTTGATCCCCAGGTGGCTACCACTATAACCCCAGGTGCAACCACCCAGCCCGCAAGAATGGTGCACGAGTAAGTCCGGGTGAGAATCGAACATGAGACTTCATTTACAAATTTCCTTCCATTTACACGGCACTTGCCAATCCATCTACACCCATGCGGGCTCAAGCAAACATCATTTTTATTTTCCTCAAATCTACACAAATTATTATCCCTCCTTTCTTTTTTTCCTAGACTACCATGGGACTAATCCATTTGGATTCCTCCGCTAGTTATAGGATATCGGCTTGCAACATTTAGTCAATTTTTTATTTCACTTTTTTCTTATACATTGGATTCATCCTATAAGGTCTCTGTCTAATAGGTCTATCATTTAGTTTTAGGGGTATCTTCATCTCACCTGCTATTCCCTTAATCTCTGTAAAGTTTACTAGAAATAAGTCACTGTATTCGTGAAGTAACTCTATTATCCTTTCTAGTGTATGCTCATCCCAGTAGTCTCCAATGCTTTCCATTTTAGGTTTTTCTTCTGTCCCAAAGTTGACTTTCTTGACATTGATTGGTGCAGGAAATACCTCTGACTCCATAGATAGACCTTCCACCTCTCTCTCTCTCCTTCAATCTATGTGATCTAAATTTTGTGTGGATCATATTAATTTGGCGTGTCCTCTTTGACATGATATCGTGAGAGTAAATATTTTATTGTCAATCTATTCTGTTGTTGATATTCTATTATAATTTAGACCTCTGGTTCATAAAAAAATATCACTCCCTATATCAGCTTCAGAGATGAATCAATATGGGGGTTCTCATGCTCAAATGAGAAGTCTACCACAAAATTATGTTGTAATAATGTCCATTCTCTAGTACCTCTACGCATCTCCTAGTCTATATACCAGTTCCCTGGTATCCCTTCTAATATATGGATAAAGTAATGAGGCCATTATTCTAGTGCTGTCAACCTCCATTGCGTTCTACATTTCTCTAGGTTATCGGTTGGTATTCCTCACCCATCATACTTATATAGTGTCTTTCTCCTCAGTTGTACACCAAATATAATGTGTAGTAACCTTTTACATTGATACCAGTCCTGAATTTTTTCCTTATGCGCACCTTACCATCTCCCAGGAATTGTTGTGAGTGCAATATCCAGGTCTAACAACCTATGATTCTCCAAAACTTCCTCCTCGTAGTTTTTCAATTATTCCTCTAATTCATTCAATCCATGAAAACTAGGAGGTTCCCTTATCTTTTTACCAACCCACCTCACTGTGCAATCTATTCTTGCTCACCTCCTTGTTGAGACTTCATGTAGTCTATGTTTCCAGTTCTCCAGACATGTGTTTGAGTCTGAAGCACATGATGTACCCCATCAGCAGTTGGGTTGACATAATCTTCTTCTTGTGTAGTGGTTCTGTATAACTGATTTATTTCTTCCAAATCTAAAAAGGTCATCTCTACAAACCTTTCTCCTTCTGAAGGATCCTATGGTGCAATAACTCTATATTCTCCTTATTCAAAAGTCATTTTCCTTGTCTTCAGGTTGATTATAGCCTGGTTATCAAATTCCCAATCCAATCTAGGTAATGTTGGGTAGGGTGTTGTGCCATCTACTATCTCTATCACTTCGAAATATACCACAATGCTCACTACATCCAAGTCTACTGTCACATATTCAAGTCTTCCAATTGGTAACACTCTATGCTGATTTGCTAGTTTCAATTGGATAGGTGAATATCCTAATGTGGGCTACTCCATACACTGCCATGTATTTTTAGGTAAAATGTTTACTTCAGAGCCTAAATCAAGTATGATATCTCCCATATTGAAATCCCCAATGTTGGCATTTAGCCTGAATTCCCTACTTGTTCTTCTTCTTGTATGGAGATGACTTTTTCCATTCTAACTTCCCTTCTACTTATGTGTTGCATCTTTCCAGCAAATTCTGTAAGACCTTAACAAATGATGGATCATTCAATAACTTAACACAGGATTGCAAAAAATTATTTATGGTACTTTATTGGTCTAAAGGTTGTCCTTTGTTGATGTGATACATTGAAGATAACATCTCATACACTGGTGGATCCTGATTTTGTTATGCAATTGATGTAGACACAATGTTCTCTTTGAGAATCTCTTGTCTGGCCTCCCTAAATGTTTCTTTTATTTCTACGCATCAAAATTCTTATGTGGCTCAGTGTTCTTTTTGACCTACTGGTGTTGAGCTGGATCCTTGAGTGCAATATCCAGGGACAACAACCTATGATTCTCCAAAACTTCCTCCTTGCAGTTTGTCAAGTATTCCTCTAATTCATTCAACCCATGAAAACCAGGAGGTTCCCTTGTCTTTGTACCAACCCACCTCACTATGCAATCTATTCTTACTCACCTCCTTGTTGAGACTTCATGTAGTCTATGTTGCCAGTTCTCTAGACATGTGTTTGAGTCTGAAGCACATGATGTACCCCATCAACAGTTGGGTTGACATAATCTTCTTCTCGCGCAGTGGTTCTGTATAACTGATTTATTTCTTCCAAATCTAAAAAGGTCACCTCTACAAATCTTTCTCCTTCTGAAGGATCCTACGGTTCAATAACTCTATATTCTCCTAATTCAAAATTCATTTTCCTTGTCTTTAGGTTTATTACAGCCTGGTTATCAAATTCCCAATCCAATCCAGGTAATGATGGGTAGGGTGCTGTGCCACATACTATCTCTATCACTTCGAAATATACCACAATGCTCACTACATCCAAGTCTATTGTCACACCTTCAAGTCTTCCAATTGGTAACACTCTATGATGATTTGCTAGTTTCAATTGGACAAGTGAATATCCTAATGTGGGTTCCTCCATACACTGCCATGTATTTTTTAGGTAAAATGTTTACTTCAAAGCCTAAATCAAGTATGATATCTCCCATATTTAAATCCCCAATGTTGCCATTTAGCCTGAATTCCCTACTTGTTCTTCTTCTTGTATAGAGATGATTGACTTTTTTTCGTTCTAACTTCCCTTCTACTTTTGTGTTGCATATTTACAACAAATTCTGTAAGACCTTAGCGGATGATGGATCATTCAATAACTTAACATAGGATTGAAAAAAAGTCTTTATGGTACTTTATTGGTCTATAGGTTGTCCTTTGTTGATGTGATCCATTGAAGATAACATCTCATACATTGGTGGATCCTGATTTTTCTACACAATTGATGTAGACACAATGTTGTCTTCAAGAATCTCCTGTCTGGCCTCCCTAAATGTTTCTTTTATTTCTACGCATCAAAATGCTTATGTGGCTCAGTGTTCTTTTTGACCCACTAGTGTTGAGATGGATCATGTTTTGCTGCATCAGCTCCTATATTGGATTCTCCTAGAGTAACTATATTTATGGTTTTCCCATCATCCCTAGATTTTGTAGCAATCCACTGGACATTATGATTGTTCTTATTCCTTTTTTCCTTTATTTTTCCCAAAAGTGTTGGGCAGTCTTATGTGTCATGGTCTATTGCACGACAATACATGCATGTCGCAGGTGGAAGTGGACAATACCTTACATAATGTCCTTTTTTTTATAGTTGTGGCAGACTAATGGCCCTTTGCCTCGTCCAAATCCTCCTCTTCCTTGACCTCCACCTCTAAAACCACCACTATCTCCTCGCGGTGCATTGTATTGGGGTACCTGGTTATACTACATGAGATTATACTGTGGCTGCACATGATTGAATTATGGTGGCACCTGGTTAAAATGAGGTGTAAATTGCCATGTCATCATCTCTGTTTGCACCCTGTACATTTCTGAAGTTCTTTTTCTCATCAGTTCTAGTGTTCTACAATCCTTATCATCATGACCCACTGAATTGAAAAAATTGCAATACAAATGATTTGGTATTGTCTTATATTTCTGCATCATTGGACAATGATATGGATCATGCCCATGTGTCTTAAAAATCTCACACCATGGTCCTCTTGTTGGCAAGGGGTTTGGAACCCCTGTTGCCAAGTACTGCGCAAAAGTTGGACATTCATTCTTATGATGTCCTTCTGTCATGCATAACGTACACCACAAAACCTATCTCACCTCTTTTCCCTTATTCTGGTTTAGTTGAAATGTCAAATTCTTCATATCCTCTATTTTTGGATTTGTCTATTGATAATGGTTTTCTTCTAGTTGCAGGGATGCTTGCAGGCCCTCTGCCTGAGTTTGGAACTTATGTTGTCTCAAAGGATACTTCAAGTGTGGTAATAGTGAGTTCACAAACAACTACCTATGTTGCATGTCAGTATTAGAATACTTCAACTTAACTTTCAGACGTTTAACCTTTGATCAATCTCCCAGACAAACTCACCCCGTTTTTTCTTAATTTCAATCATTTCATTCATGTACTGGTCTTCTGAGCTTGGCTTCTGAAACTCATTTACCAGTAGCTTTTTCACCTCTACGACAATTTTAGGTGCTCATTTTGGACTGTTTACATCAAGGCTCATGTTCCAGTACAACGCGCAATATCTAATTGTTATGGCTAATTGTGTGACTTTTGTATCCTCATTTGTGATCTACTTTGCTTCCCATATCTTTTCACAAATAAATAGATGTTTTTCAGGGTCCTCAGATGCCTCAATCCGAAACTCTGGTAATATGATAGTGGGATCTTGTCCTGCCATTTTGAACTATTTTGAACTACTGACTTCGCGCAATGTAGATAATTGAATGTTACTTCCTGAACTTTCTCCCCTAGTTGGTTGTCCTTGGTTGGACCCCTGACTAGTTTCTCCTCTTCCACTAAAATTCGGTTGTCTAAACATTGGTGTTCTTTAAGGTGTATTAGTCGCACATGGGTTTATAGGTTACACACTGAATATGATATGGATTGGAGTTCTGCCTTTTTTTCTTGAACCTGGAACTCTTGTTTTCCTTTCATATGTTGCATGAAGGATTTCCTCAATATTCTCCATAGCCTAGAGATACTCTACCTCTTCTTCATTGCTCGCCAAGCACTCTCTGTCAGCTATGGTTGTATTTTTGTTATTCATCTTATATTTATAATGTCTTTTGTTGCGTTTCTTTCCAGCATTTTTCATTATCTTATTTATCTGGTCCTCTTCCATCATGATTGGGTCCATGGCCTTCTTTTGATTCCCTTTCTTTATCTCCCTGTCCATATCTCAAACTCCTATCAGTGCTTCCCCCCTTCCCCCATGCATGCAAGGAAGTTTAGATGCCTGATTCCATAGTCATCACGTCTTTGTCATACAATACAATCTTGATAGAAGTATAAAGTGAACTAATGTACCTACCTTTGGGTCCTCTCAAAAAATCCTTCTCTGCAATAGTGTATGACTTTGCAGTATCAACAACAAATTTAGTGATAAACCCTACAATAATAATGTCTAACCAAAAATCTACTATGGGCGTAAATTTGTTATTAACTCATTGCAACTACGCAATATCCATAGGATGCCACTCCAATTGTCTAATCCGATTCATAGGATGATTATCCTTTAGCCTCAATACCCACTCATGCAATAGATGGAGAAAATCATAGAAAAATACCTCATGAAAGTCGTTGAATAGATATTTGTCGAGATCTTTTCACGGTGTGAGTTTAGGGTTTCTATTTTCCTTCTGCGCAAACTTGAATTCCTTTGTCCTTGAATATCTTTCAATCTCTTTAGTCATTGGATTCCATGGCATGAACATTCCATTCTATTCTTTCATCCTCTATGCTTTTCTTCCATGGATCTTGTCCACTCAATCCTTTGAAGTTACAATTGACAACAAAACCGTTTCTTGGTTACTTGGGCTGACCCAGGTTCTGATCTCAAATAGGTTTCCAACAAAACCCTCAAAACTATCGGCCCTCCTAGTAAACCAGAAGGCAACGCTGTACATAGAGTGCACATCGCAGTCTCACTTAAGATAGCTTTATGGGGGAATACAATATTCAGGTATTTGCAGTCTAGGAAGGAGTGGGGACTGTGTTTTGGTTATTTTCCTTATGCATCAACATCATTATTCATTCATCTACTTCTAGGATTCATTCATCATTAAACTATGCATGCATAATATTAAACCCATATTTAAGCATTCATTCTCTAACTAATACATAACATAACATTCAAACCATCATTTAGACACATGAACACAGTGTATTTACCATGGTTCACCCCCTCCTGGGGCTACTTCCACAAATATATGTCTCTTATGCTCTTTTATTCATTCTTCTAAAAAATATGCACTATGCGCATTACATCTCCAGGATTACAATCAAAAGGAGGGTAAGTACCCTCTGGGAGAATGATTAGATCACATCAGGCTCCACATCCTATGACCTAGCCCTCAAACACTAGCTTAATCAACTCAAAAATACTAACAATAACCAAATTCACAATAGTCAACAATCGAACCCCCTACCTAGACCTCCTAGGTCTTTATTTATACTACTCTATTGGTTTATAGCCATTACATGTATGTCCAAAACCCCAACCCTAACATGGATAGGTCTTATTGCATGTGCACCACGCTAATTTTCCTCCTTTTTATCCATGTTGTTTTTCCTTCTTTTTCTGAATGCTACTTTCTTCCACCTGTTGCGTGCACTCCAAAGATAGATATTTCTCTAAAAAAATGGGTATGTTCCCAAAATAGGTCTGCGCCCAAAATATATTTTCCTCCCACAATAGCCTGCGCCGACATTTTCCTTGCCATGCCATGCCATGCCATACCTTTCCTTTCCATCCCATGCCCTACCTTGCCATGTAATGCCTTGCCTTGCCATGCCATGCCTTGCCTTGCCTATGCCATGCCTTGCCTTGGTCATCTCAACACTATACTAATTTGGATATTGCGTAGCTCATATCCATGCATATACATTACAAATTTCATATGATAATCCTTATCTATATTAATGTTCAATCAATAAATGTGTTCTTATTTACACGATCACATTTCAATTTTCATTTTTAAACAAATCACATAACTATCATCATCGTAAACATATAACAGTAAAAATAATATCTCGCAACAAATAAATAGGTCCAGATGTATACATATCAAATGTCTCTATCATTTTAACTAAACCCAACAAATACTAAGAAATTAATCACTAATATAAGTAAAAATCAAAGTTCTAACGTTCTAAGGCCAAAATATAGGTCGTTACATTTACAAATCCCTAGAACACCACTATGATATAAAATAGACTAATCCCTCCTTACATGTATTTCCATGTAGCTTCTCATTTTAACCTATACAACAATAAATATATCTTTCCATAACATTATGGAAGGAAACATTCAAATCAAAATGTGGATTGCAATGAAGCAATAATCACAAAAAACCGAACCTTTCTCATCCCAAGAAATAAAAAACATTTTTTCTAGGGACATATGACCTAACTTTATATCACAAATTCCATTTCCATCCAACGAAGTGTTTATGACATTTTAAGCCTAGGTGAAAATGTGTGCATGCCTTCCCATTCCTTTCCATGCCATGCCATGCATTTCCATGCCTTACCCTACTTTGCAATGCCCTACCTTGCCATGCCATGCCTTGCCTTTCCATGCCACGCCATGCATTTCCTTTCCATGCCATGTCATGCATTTCATTTCCTTACCTTGTTATGTCATGTCATTCCATGCCTTGCCTTGCCATGCAATGCATTTCCTTCCCTTTCCATGCCATGCCTTTCCTTTACATGCCATGACATTCCTTGCCTTTCCATGCCATGCAATGCCTTGCCTTGCCTTGCCATGCCATGCATTTCCCTAGCATGCCATTCCAAGCCATGACTTGCCATGCCATGCCATGCCATGCCATGACTTTACTTTCATTTCTTTGAGTTTCCATGCCATGCATTGCCTTTCCATGACATGCCTTGCCATGCTATTCCTTCCCTTTCCATGCCATGACATGCCTTTCCTTTCCATGACATACCTTTCCTTGCCTTGAATTGTCATTCCATGTCATTCCATGCCTTTCCATGCCATGCTATGGCATGCCTTTCCTTGCCATGCCATGGCTTGACATGCCTTGCCTTGCCATGCCATGCCTTGCCATGCCCTGCCATGCCTTGCCTTTCCATTCCATGCCATGCCTTGCCTTACCTTGTCATGCCATCCCATTCCATGTCTTTTCTTGGCTTTCCATGCCTTGCCTTGTAATGCCATGTCTTGTATTTCCTTGTCATGACATGCCTTTCCTTGCCTTGCCTTTCCATTCCATGGCATGCCCTCCCTTGCATTACCTTTCCTTTCTATGTCATGCCATGCCATGCCATGCCACGCCTTTCCTTTCCATGCCATGTCTTTCCTTTCCTTTCCATGTCATGCCTTTCCTTTCCATTCCATGCCTTTCCTTTCCATTCCATTCCATGCCATACCTTGCATTGCCTTGCCTTTCCATGCCATGCCTTGTCTTTCCAAGTTGTGTTGTTCCAAGCCATTCCTTTCCATGCCATGCCTTTCCATTCCATGGCATGCAATGCCTTGCATTATCTTTCCATGCCATACATTTCCATGCCTTGCCAAGCCATGCCTTGCCCTTCCATGCCATACCATTCCTTTCCTTGCCTTGCCTTTCCATGCCATTCTATTCTTTTCCTTTCCTTATCATTCCATGTCTTGTCTTCCCATGCCATGCATTTCCTTGTCTTTCCATTCCATGCCTTGCCTTTCATTCCATGCCATGCCATGCCATGCCTTGCGCTACCATGCCTTTAATTTCCAATCCATGTCTTTCCATATCATTCCATGCCATGCCTTTCCTTCCCATGCCTTGACTTGCCATGCCATGCCTTGCCTTTCTTTGGCATGCCTTGCCTTACCTTTCCATGTCATGCCATGCCATGCCATTCCTTTCCTTGCCATCTCCTGAATTTCCTTTCCTTGAATTTCCATGCCATGTCATGTCATGCATTTTCATGACATGCCATGGCATTCCTTGCCTTTCCATGCCATTCCTAGCCATTCCATGCCATGCCATGACTTATGATGCATTTCCTCCCCATTCCATGCCTTTCCATACCTTGCCTTGCCATGCCTTGTCTTTCCATGCTTTGTCTTTCCATGCCATTCCTTTCCATGCATTTCCTTTCCTTGCCATGCATTTCCTTTCCATGCCATGCCATGCATTTCCATGCCTTGCCTTTCCATGCCATGTCATGCCTTGCCTTTCCATGCCATGCCATGTTGTACCTTACATTTCCTTGTCTCGCTATGCCATGCCTTAGCTTTTCATGCCATGGATTCCCATGACATTCCTTTCCTTGCCATGCCATGCTATGCCATGCCTTTTCTTTCCATTCCATGCCATAACTTACATTACCTTGTCTTGTCATTCCATGTCTTACCTTTCCAAGCCATGCCTTTCTTTTCCATTCCATGTCTTGACATGCCATGCCATAGCATTCATTTCCTTTCCATGACAAGCCTTGTCACGCCTTGCCCAGCCATGCCTTTCATTTCTATTCCATGGCTTTCCATGCCATTCCATAGCATGCCTTTCTTTCCCATGACATGCCTTTCTTTCCCATGACATGCCTTGCCATGTATTACATTTCCATGCCATGCATTTCCATTCCTTGCCATGCCTTTCCATGCCTTACCTTTCCTTTAATTACCATGACATGCCTTGTCATGCCATGCCATGCCATGTCTTACCTTGACTTTACTTACCATGCCATGTCATGCTATGCTTTTCCATGCCTTGCCTTTCCATGTCATGCCTTTCCATTCCTTGTCTTGCCTTTCCATGCCATGTCATGCCTTGCATTTACTTTCCATGCCATGTCATTCCTTGGATTACCATGCCATGTATTTCCTTGACTTTCCATGCATTGCCTTTCCTTACCATGCCATTACATGCCATGTCTTTCCTTTCCATGCCATGCCATGTCTTTCCTTGCCATGCCATGCCTTTCCTTGCCATGCCATGCCATACCTTGCATTTCCTTTCATTTCCATGCCATGCCATGCCATGCCCTTCCTTGAAATGCATTGAATTTCCTTGACTTTCCATGCCATGTCTTGCCTCTCCATGCCATGCCTTGATATGAATTATCTTTCCATGTGATCAGAATCTGGACCAGGGGTCAAAATTTAGCCCAAAAATGAAAGTGTTTAGAATCGCCTCAAACCGAACAATGGCGTAGCCCTCATTGTCATGAACCCAACACACATTGAATGGGGTCAAAGGGACATCGGATGAGTGAGATATCACATTCTGTTCGATTTTCTAAACAGGAAAAAAAAGTTGTTAATTGTATAGTCCGTACAGTTCATACAGGCTGACGTGGCAGGGGTACGACCACACATGTGGCAGGGGATGACATGTCAAATTCTAACTTGGAAGATGCTGACATGGAAAGAATTTAATTGGAAGACACATGGATGAATGGGATTTCGACACGTGGCATTGATTGGTCAAATAGGGTGGTGCCATGTGGCCCAGACATGGGCTGCCATGTGGCACCCTATTATGGTATGGTTTGGTAAAATTTTATAGAGTCTGTGGGGATCGAACCCCAGACCTCCTCGACCGGTCAAACGCTTTAGCAATGGCCGCCCTGCCAACGCACCACTCAAGTGTTTCTTAACAGTATATGAATTCATATATATTTAAGTCGAATGTGTGTATAGTTTGAGCGCGTCCGGGTTGGGGCTTAGCCCCAGCCCCTGGTTTATTACACTTATCCATACGACCAGGACCACATATATTCATGTGGGAGTTTAAACGGGTTTTAACCCATGCGCCCTCCATTTTTCAAATGGACAGCTCCATGCGCTGACACTTGGCACGTCCTTACTTGATCATTGCAAAGGAGCCTTCTTATGTGTTGGACATGGCCACATGGCCCCCATGTGCCCAACACCTCCGCATTTTGGGGGCTAGGTTCCTTAAATATTCTACAATTTGGTGTGGTTTGTGGGCATGCATGTGTGTGCTGGGTTTAGGCATGGGAAACGCCCAGAAGCCAGGTTACACACACAGGAGTGCGTTTTGGCGAACTAGAGACAACAAGCTTGAAGGAAGAAAATGGCAGGAGGCCTCTCTTCTTCATTTTTTGGCCAAATGAGGTGCCAAAAAAATCCCAGCTAGGGGTTTTTGGATGTTCTGAATCCATTGGAATTATTTTCAAAGGCATTTGGAGACTTTTATTATAGTTTTTACACCATTGAAGTTTCAGGGAGCTTAGGGCCACCATTGAAGGAGGCCATGCTCATATGAGCCCAAGTCTATTTTTTGTGACTGAATAGTCATTTTTGACTAATTGTTATGCTCTGAACACATTGAGACAGGTTTTATATCCATTAGAGGACTTTTACAGATATTTTTTCCACAAGGAAGCTCAGGGAAGCTCAAGGCCACATGTAGAAGAGGTCATGCTCGAAAAAGCCATGGTCCGTTTTCAGAGATCTAATAGTCATTTTTAGGGTTTTTATGTATTTTGAACCCAATGGTACAGCCAGTAAATCCATTGGAGTTGAGAAACATCTTGTAAAATAATCTTTGACAAACTAATCCCAGAGAGCCTAGTCCATTGATGGAGGCTCAAGGAGATGTAGCCCAGTTGGGGGTGAACTCCTTCATCATCTTGTTATTGTTGTGAGTTTGTTGGTTTATTTGTTGCAAGTTATGTTTGTTGTGTATTTATTTAAACCACATATTTAAACTTTCAAATACCTCACACATAAACACCTAAAAGTTGCATAAACTTGACACATAAAACCTCTTGCACAACTATGACATTGAGCAAGGTCATTAAGTTTATTTTAATGGAGTAGAGGGTGCTTGCATAGAAAAAAAGTCAATCCCCTATTTCAGATCACCATGCCATGCCTTTCCTTTCCTTTTCATGTCATTCCATGCCATGCCTTGCATTTCCTTTCCATGTCATGCCATTCCTTTCCTTGCCATGTTATTCCTTACCATGCCATGCCTTGTCGTGCCATGTCGTGCCATGTCTTGCCATGTATTTCCTTTTCATGTCATGCCTTTCCTTTCCTTTCCATTCCATGTCATGCCATGCCTTTCCTTGCCATGCCATGCCTTGTCTTGCCTTTCCATGCCATGCCTTGTCTTTTCTTTCCATGCCATTCCATGTATTGTGTTTCTATGCCATGCCTTGCCTTGCCTTTCCTTTCCATGCCATGTCATGCCTTGCATTTCCTTTCCTTTCCATGACATGCCATCCCTTGCATTTCCTTTCCTTTCCATGCCATGCCATGCCTTTCCTTTCCATGCCATGCGTTCATACCATGCTATTCCTTTCCTTTCCATATCATTCCATGACATTCCATGTATTTATTTGCCATGCCATGCCTTTCCTTTCCTTTCCATGCCATGCCATGCCTTGTATTTCCTTTCCTTGCCATGTCTTGCCTTGCCTTGCCTTTCCATGCCATGCCATGCCATGCCATGCCTTGCCATGCCATGACATGCCTTTCCATGCCATGTCTTTCCATGCCTTGCCTTGCCATGCCATGCCTTACCTTGTCATGCCTTGCCTTGACTTGCCATGCCATGCCTTGATGTGACTTTACATTCCATGCCTTGAATTTCCTTGCATTGCATTTCTTTGATTTGCATTGCCTTGCCTTGCCTAACCACAATTAGTCTAAAAGATACTTTGATTACGATATTCATAAAACTAATTGGTTTGTAAAAATATATTTATTTTCATCGTTATAGAGAATTTCTTGTCCTTTGAGTCACCCACAAGAAATTTGTCTCTATAATCATAAACACCATTAAATTATTTCCAAAGTCAATTAACTTCAAATAAATCTGTTTTCAAGTTAATTTAATAAAAAAATAATGGCATTCATGTAACATACCTTTGTTTTTGTTAAAAAAAATAATGCTTGTACTAAATGAACAAATTTAATACCTAAAAATTACATTCAAGGGATTCATTAAGCATGTAATTTTACAACTTGTTATCCCATCTATCTTAGATAAAAATACTTGCATGAGAATTTCAATGTCATTACATAAGCTTCCTTTATTCATATATCTTAGGTATCTTCATAGTTGTGAAACATGGATTATCATAATTAATAGGATTTACAAAGAAAGGGATGTCACTAAATAGGTTTATGTTCCATCCTTATGGTGTAGTCTCATTATACTATTGATCCATAATTTATTTTGGATTGCATGGGAAAAAAAGAACCTCAAGGCATTATTTAAAATCAAAGAAATAAAAACTAATGTTTCAATTCAATAACTTTTATAACAAGATATAGCATGTAGACCTAGACCTAGACCTAGATCTAGAAATTTACTTGCCTTGCCTTGCCATGTCTAGCTTTGCTTAGCCTTGCCATGTCTTTCCTTGGCTTGCCTTGCATTTTCATACCTAGACCTAGAACTAAGACCTATACCTCGACATTGCCTTTCCATGAATTGCCTTGCCATGCCTTGTCTTCCCATGGTCTAGGTCAGGTCTAGGTCATGGTCTATGTCATGGTATAGGTCATGCTAATGGTGTAGGTATAGGCCTTGGTCTAGGACTAGGTCCAGGTCATGGTTTATGTATAGGTCTAGGTCTATGTCATGGTCATGATTTAGGTCTAGGTATATTGCCAACGTGTCCCTAAATGGATTGAGGAGGTGAGTTGCAACTCACAATAAAACTTTAACTGGGTCTCGGATGGACAAACCGTCAGTTGCATTGGATTTGGGTCACTGGTTTTCAGCTAATGGGGCCCCTCTATTGTCATTATGTTTCTCAAAAAAGTGTTTGTTGGAGGATCCTTGGAACTTGTTGATTAATGTTGGTTGTCATTGATGTCAACCCTTGAAGAAAGTCTGGTAGCGAATTTCAGTAGCACAAAGGTTTGGGTAATGGAACAAAGGTTGTTTCATGTATAATGGTATGAGTTTTAATATATTTGAAGGTAAGAATATTCTATATGGATAGTACATTTCATTCTATTTCCGGTGGTATGTGGAATGTCACATAACTCCTCACGGTTAGAGAGTTATGGCCATGAGAAGTTGAAGAACCCAGGTTTAGGTAATGGACCCAAGTTTTTTTGATGGATAATGGTATGAGTTTTTATATATTTGTAGGTAATACTATTCTATATGGATAGTATATGTCATTCCATTTCTGGCGGTATGTGGAACTTCACATAACTCCTCACGGTTTGAGAATTATGGCCTTACGAAGTTGGAGGACCCTCATATGTTGGCTTGAAGCCCCAAAAGGTCAAAGTAGTCAAAGTGGTTTAAGAGATTTTAGAAGGTAAATAATAAAGTGAAGTGATGAGTGTACTATAATTCAAAGTAAATAAAAAATAAATTATTTAAATAATAAATTTAATGGAGAAATTAGAAGTAGGTTAACCCTAAAATAAGGAAATTGGGTTAAGATGGTTAAACGGTAACCCCTTGAGGAAGCTACATAAAAGTATAGATAAGAGGAAAGGATCTCTCATTTCAATTATACTTGAGAATATTGAATATATATAGGTGAATGAGGTAACCAAAGGATATCTAAGCTGAATTTCAGAGGGAAGGTGAAGTAAAGAAGGCCGGAATTCAAGGGAGGATAAATTATTTTGATGATGCTTCCTAAGGTATGTTATTTACAGGTCATCTCACCATTTTCACAATAACTTTTTTTCAAGAATGATTCAAACCATGAAATTGATAGGCCATTGATGAAACCTATCCAAGTATCTTTGGTATGAATTTCAGCTTGTGGGTCGTTGTATTTGTTGAGTTACACTCTATGGAAAATAGGGTTTGTGGCTAGTCTTGAAACTAGTCTAAAATAAGTGTTTCGGGTAAAAATGACATAACTTCTTAATAACAGATCCAAATTAAGTAAGACCAAATGTGTTGGTTATAGTATAGTCTTTAGTATTCTGTGTAAAATTTTCATATCCAAAAAACAAATATTCTGTGCGAAGCATGCTCTACAAGTTCGCTCTCTAGAATAAGCCAAAATTCAACAAGGTATGCCATTTTTTATATAAATACTTTTATGAGAGGTTCTAAGTAATAACACCTGGATGAATTGTAGAAAACACATTGAAGAAAATTGTGTACTATTTTCATATCTTTATTCATTACAGGTACATATTTATGATTATTTCAAGTTAGGGTTGTTGACTAATCCAAAACTAGTCATGTGAGACTAAAGTAAAGTTTGATGAAAATGCTAGTTTCTTGTTGTTAAAGTTAAGGAAGATTTGCAATTATGTGATCATATACACTAGGTCTATTACAAAGTTACAAATCATATTTGGATGATGAAATTGATGAGGGATTCTTGTTGAGGCACATGTTGGGTACATGGTTGATGAGTTGACACATACATGTGGTGTATAGTTGATGATGTTCATACATATTGATGAGTCATAGTTGATGCGTAGTTGATACATGGTTGGTACATGGTTGAAGCACTTGTTTATGGTACAGGTTGATTACAGGTTGGGGTATAGATTGATGCATGGTTGATGCATGGTTCAAGTTATTGGTACAGGTTGATTGGTACATGTTTACAACAATATATCTGACAATGATAGTGTGAAAATGGTTCCATCATTCTACTTATATGTCAGGGAGGTTGGTCAGGGAAAGGATAGGTGGTTGTAGCCACCTTTCGGTTGTAGCCAGAGAACTTAGGGGGTTGTAGCCAGAGAATTGTAGAGTTGTAGCTTCCCTCAGGTTGTATCCTGAGAAACTAGGGGGTTGGAGCCTCCTTCCAGTTGTAGCTGGAAAACAAAGTAAGTTGTTGCTTCCAATGAATGTAATTCTTCAAGACATATAAGAAAAAGCATTCTGTGTTTTTCTCCCTCTTTGGGTTTCCACGTAAAACACTGGTGTATTGTGTATGTGTATGATTGTTCATTTGTTATTTAATCTACAGTTATTGGATGATAATGCTACATTGATATTTCACTTTGATTATATGGTTAAAAAAGATTAGATTTCTATGTTACTGATTTACCCCCCCTCTCAGTAATCCAACAATTGGTATCAGAGAAGGTTCCTTTAGAAATTAGTTTAACCATTGAAACGTAGATCATGGAGAGAAACAACTTGTAAAAAAATTGAATACCACAGTTTGATGGATAGATGTATGATTTTTGGAGCATAAGGATGAAGACATATATACAGGAACATGGATATGAAATTTCACAATCAATTGTAGATGGATACATAGTACCAGCGGTTCCACCAACAATTGAAAAAGTAGTGAAACTCGGTCAAAATAATTCCAAAGCCACAAATGCACTTCTAAATGGTCTTGGTTAAATGGTATTCACCAAAGTTGCACATTGTAAATCTGCTAAAGAGATTTGGGACAAACTTCAAAATATTTATGAAGGAGATTCAAAAGTCAAAGAAGCAAAGATTTAAAATTACAGAGGTCAGTTCGAACAACTAAAGATGAAGGAAGATGAGAATATTGTAGCTTACATCTTACGAGTCGATGAAACAGTAAATGCAATCATAGGATTGGGAGAAGAAATCAAAGAATCAGTAATTGTTCAAAAGGTACTAAGATCTCTTCCTATGAGATTTAATTCTAAGATATCATCACTAGAAGAAAGATCAGATCTGAACTCAATAATCATGGATGAACTACATGGAATATTCATAGAATATGAAATGTGAACTAAACAGAAAAATCCATATGTAAAAGAAGTAGCCTTCAAAGCATCCAAAAGATCAAATCAAAAGGGAAAGAAACAAGAAAAATAACATAGCAACAATAGTGATGTCTCGGAAGATGATGAAGAAGTGGCCAACTTTGTCAGAAGACTGAACAAGGGAACCGACAGTAGGTATAGAGGTAAGTTTCCTTTAATTTGTTTTAATTGTGATGGTATTGGTCATTTTTCTAACAAATTTCCTCATAAGAAAAAGAGAAAAGATGAAGGTGACTCAAAAAGCAGACAAACATATAAAGGCAAAATAACCACAAATAAAGTTTTCAAGAAAATCTTATGCACCAAAGAAGACACCTCATCATCAGATGAAGATGAAGTTAGTGACAGTGAGACATAAAGAGTTCTATTCATGGCAGTAGAAGACTCTGATAAAGAAGACTCCAAAGTAGAATATGAAGAAGTCGAAGAAGAAATTGAAGAGGCAGAAGTTGAATATCGAGAGGAATTGATGAGTGCCATAGAATTTATTAGAAGATAAAAGAGGAAAAACAAGAAGCTACAAGAGGAACTAGACAAGAAAGAAGACACTCGGGAATTAGAACAAATGATCACAAATTTGAAGGTTCAAATTGAAGAAGATAAAAGAATTGAAGAAGAACTCAAAGAACAACTAGAAGAAAGAGACAAGATCATTGAAAATTTGGAAGCAGAGATTCTCACATTAAGAAAATATCTTCAAAAGAAAAATATGAAAAACAGTTCAAAAGTTTTGAATGAAATTATCAGCAGTTAAAGGCCTAATCATGACAAGTTTGGACTTGGATACAATCAGTCTATAGAAAAGGGATCAAGATCCAAAACAATAGAGCAAGAAACATATCCAAAAATATATGCAGAAACAATCAAAGGGGGTAGGAAGGTCTACAAAGAAAATTATAGGGACATTCTTCCACTAAGAATATTCGGATTTCAGAATCAATGGCCAACATAAATAGACAGGTCTCAAGAAGAAGAAGGATTCATAAGATCACCTCCTTTCAAAAGATCTTCAACTCCCAAGTATCAAACTATATTTTTTGTTTTATGTTATACATGTAATAATTTTGGACATAAAGATATGAATTGCAGATCTAACAACAAGAACATAAACAACTTTGAAAGTCATACACGAAAGGGTTATCCAAGAAGGCCTAGTGAAACACAGAGAAGAAGTTACAACATGTTTGAAACAATGATCACGGAAGTGGAATGCTACAAGTGTAAAAAATTTGGACACATGGCCAAAGATTGTAGAATGAAAATCCCTCCTAGAGAACCACAACAGAACAACAACAATCACAGACAAGAACCTCAGAAAAGGACATGGATAAGAAAGCAGAATCAATACAGCAATGAAGAATGCACACTCTCTCTACAAGCTAAGAAGAAGAAATGTGGTTGGTATGTTGACAATGGTTGTTCAAAACACATGACAGGTGATAGAGACAAGTTTCTTACATTAAGAAAGAAAAGAGATGGATTAGTCTCTTTGGAAATGATGATTCAACTAAAATCATTGGAAAAGGCACAGTTAGAATTGGGAACAAGAATACAAAGGCATAAAATGTTCTACTAGTAGAAAATATGAAACATAATCTTATAAGTGTGATTCAAATGTGTGACCAAGGTCATAAAATTACTTTTGAATCACAAAAGTGGAGATAAGAAAATAAGGTTTGGGAAAATTAATTGTTACAGCTGCAAGAACTTCAAGAAACATATATGTGTTAAGTGAAATTGGAAATGAAAAGTGTTGTCTAGGAAAGGAAGATGAAAGTTGGCTATGGCACAGAAGAATGGGTCACATACATTTTGATAACCTTGTCAAAATCAGAAAAAGAGAAGCAGTCAGAGAAATGCCTCAGATCACGAAACCAACCAACACTTTATGCAAGCATTGTAAATAAGGAAAGAAAACAAATATCGGGTTCAAATCAAAGGAATATTCAACGACAAGAACACTAAAAATTGTGCATACTTATCTAGTTGGAACAACTACAACAAAGGGTTTAAAAGGTGAGAAAAACTTTATGTTATTAGTTGATGATTATACTAGAACGACTGCATTTTTCTTTCTCAAGAATAAGTCAGAAGTTTTTGAAAACTTCAAGATCTACAAGGAAATGGCTGAAAATGAAATGGATTCAAAAATCAAATGTTTGAGATCTGATAATGGAGGAGAGTTCACTTCAAAGGAATTTATGGACTACTACAGTAGTCATGGAGTAAAAATGCAATTCTCCATTGCTAGGACACCTCAACAGAATGGAGTTGTTGAAAGAAAGAACATGAAAGTATGGAAAATGGCTCAAACAATGCTAATGGATTCCAAATTGATAGATATGTTTTGGACACAGACAATGCATACATCAATTCACATTCAAAACAAATTAATGCTCAGAAAAAATAAATGGAAAAACTCCCTACGAGCTATGGAAAGGAAGACCAACAAATGTGAAACACTTCAGAGTTTTTGGAAGAAAATGCTACATCAAAAGAGAAGATGGCATAATGAGAAAGTTTAATTCTCGTGTGAAAAAAGGAGTACTTGTTGATTACTCAAATACAAGAAAAGCATACAAGTGTTACGACCTGAGATTAAACAAAGTTGTGGAAAGCATCAACGTAACAATTGATGAAACAGGTAGATAAGAATTAAAGGAAGAAGAAAATGAATCAATGGAACAACTTTACGAAGAAGAAACGAAAGATGAAAAAGAAGGGAAAGTCAAAGAGGATCTAACAGAAGCATAAAAACAAGTTCATCAAGTGACTCCAAAGACACCTAGCAAACGATTACAGAAGAATCATCCTTCAGATTAGATTATTGGAAATAAAGATGCAGGAGTTGAGACTAGAAGAAGAATTTGTTCACCAAAACAAATGCACCTAGCACTCACATCTACGATTCAACCAACATGTTTTGAAGAGGCCAGCAAGGATGAATTTTGGAATAAGGCCATGGACGAAGAATTGGATCAAATAGAGAAAAATGACACTTGGAAATTGGTTCCAAGACAAAAGGATAAGAATGTGATTGATCCGGATTTATGTAGGAACACAATGAAATACAACAATACACATAAACGCAGAGATGCAGCGGAAATAAGACTTCATTTAATTAATAACAAACGACTAAAAAATGTTTACAGACAGAATGTAAATAAACTAGCTAGGGCGCTGGTAGCTTATCTCTGAGAAGAGATGTGGCTACTACTCGCATCCATGAGAAGATGATTACAATGAGGCTCTGGAGGCCTTTTTACAATAGACGAGAATGCCAAAAGTCATAGACATCCAAAAACCTCACCCTAGGAGATGAAGCGCCAAAAGTCATGTGGGCCCCGTTTGGGTAAGTTAGTACATCAACTTCCCGGGGTCGTAACTTTTGCATACGAACTCCGTTTTAGGTGTGTGATAGCTCGTTGGAAAGGTATCTTCGAGGAGATTCATTTTGGGGGCTCAATCATGCCTTCGACTATTATTGAGCACCTCGATCTAAAAAAACCTTCATTTAGGCCCTCAAAATGGCCCCGGAAGTTAAACCTGCTAAAAATAGTAAATTGCCAAAATTGCCAGAAAACTAATTTGAGCCAGTCAGAAAAGGTGGGTGGCCACCAATATCCACCTGGATCAATCCTCCC
>ML822437.1:0-28636 GCA_009831015.1 Picea engelmannii | reverse complement strand
GACATCTGCATCTATTTGGCCATCAAATATGGGAATGTCAAAGTTTACTTGTACCTTAAAAGGAGTGGCACCTCCAGAGTGGCTTCTGGATGTCGATGCACTGCCAGTCGGAATCTGTTGAAGAATCTAGGCAAATTTGTCCATCATCGCGTTCCTTTGTTTCTCGAGGGCCTCCTCGAGCAACATTTTGATAGAATCTCCTGCTCCCTCATCTTTCTTTTCTTCCCCCATGGGCGGTCGTCGGGGTTTGCTGAGGCTGATCTCGCAAAGGTTCAACCAGATCGAGTCCCAACTCCTTATACCCTGATCTCGTTGGGGACATGCAAAGAAGGATCGAGAATGAGAAGACCGCTCTGATACCACTAATCCAGATTTATGTAGGAACACAATGAAATATAGAAATACACATAAACGCAGAGATGCAGTAGAAATAAGACTTCATTTCATTAATAACAAATGACTGAAAAATGTTTACAAACAGAATGTAAATAAACTAGCTAGGGCACTGGTAGCTTATCTCTGAGAAGAGATGTGGTTGCTACTCGCATCCGTGAGAAGATGATTACAATGAGGCTCTGGAGGCCTTTTTACAATAGACAAGAATGCCAAAATTCATATACATCCAAAAACCTAACCCTAGGAGATGAAGCGCCAAAAGTCATGTGGGCCCCGTTTGGGTAAGTTAGTACATCAACTTCCCGGGGTCGTAACTTTTGCATACGAACTCCGTTTTAGGAGTGTGATATCTCGTTGGAAAGGTATCGTCGAGGAGATTCATTTTTGGGGCTCAATCATGCCTTCAACTATTATTGAGCACCTCGATCTAAAAAAACCTTCATTTAGGCCCTCAAAATGGCCCCGAAAGTTAAACCTGCTAAAAATAGTAAATTGCCAAAATTGCCAGAAAACTAATTTGAGCCAGTCGGAAAAGGTGGGTGGCCACCAATATCCTCCTAGATCAGTGATCGACACAAAGTGGGTATACATGAATAAATTGAATGAAGATGGACAGGTTACAAGGAACAAAGCTAGATTGGTATGTAAATGATATGCACAAGTTGAAGGAATTGAATTTGGAGAGACATTTGCCCCAGTTGCCATAATGGAAGCAATCTGATTGCTTTTATCTTATACATGATCCAAAAATATTAAAGTGTGTTACATGGACGTAAAATCAACTTTTCTAAATGGGGAACTTGAAGAAGAAGTTGAACAACCAGAAGGATTTCAGTTGTTAGAGAATGCAGATTATGTGTGTAAATTAAAGAAGGCCTTGTATGGTCTAAAACAGGCTCCTAGAGCATGGTACTCTAGACTAGATAAATATCTACAGTAGGCAGGGTTCAGAAAAGGAAGTGCAGACAACAACCTCTACATCAATGCAAGTCAAGATAATATTTTATTAATTGAAGTTTATGTTGATAATATTATTTTTAGTAGTGATGATGACAGGTTAAGCCATAAATTTGCAAAGGATATGTAGAATGAATTTGAAATTTCATTACTTGGAGAACTATCCTTCTTTCTAGGACTTCATATACGTCAAAGAAACCAAAGAATTTTTATTTCTGAAACTAAGTATATCAGAGAAATGATAAAGAGGTTCAGAATGGAAGATTGAAAACCAGTTATCACTCCCATGCAAACCAGTTGCAAGTTGAGCACAGATGATGATTCAAAGTCTATAGATCAGAGGAAATACAGGCCAATGATTGGTAGCCTACTATATGTGATAGCATCCAGACCAGATGTAATGTAGGAAGTTGGACAGGTGGCATGATTTCAAGCAACGCTAAAGGAATCACATGTATTAGCAGTGAAGAGGATTTTCAGATATCTCAAAGGAACATAAGAGTTTGGATTATGGTATCCAAAAAGAAAGGATCTATCACTTATTGCCTACATAGATGCAGTTTGGGTAGGTTGTATTGATGACCGACGAAGCACCAATGGAGCAACGTTCTACTTAGGTGAGTGTTTAGTATCATGACTAAGCAAGAAACAATCATCAATATCTTTATCTACAATCGAGGCAGAGTATATTGTAGCAACAACATGTTGTACACAGGTTCTATGGATGAAACAAACTCTGACAGATATACAGGTTGAGTATGATGAGCCCATTCCAATATATTGTGATAATACAAGCACCATTAGTATCTCAAAGAACTCGGTGATGCACTCCAAGACAAATCACATTCCAATCAAGTATCACTTTCTACGGGAATAGGTTGTATAAAAGAACATCAGAGTTGAGTATGTGGGCACAAAAGAACAAGTGGCAAACATCTTTACAAAACCGCTTCCACGAGAAGCCTTTGAGTATCTTTGCCAGAGAATCAGAGTTATTTCTACTCCAAAATCAATGCTTTTGAATGCTTATATTATATGTCTTAGATGTACACGAGGAAGCACCATAAAGAGGACATTTCAATTAGGGGGAGCAACCCCAGATATAAATATACCTTTTCCATTGATGACAAAGGGGGAGAGATTTATCAGATGTAGAGGACAGAGGCATGATTCCAGGGGGAGCAATGGTCATAGAGATGCAGAGGACAAAGGCATGGTTCCAGGGGGAGCATGAGTGATATGACTTCAGTATTTCATGACATGATTTCAGTATTGTATCAGAGTGTTTCCATCAATGCCAAAGGGGGATATTGTTGATTAAGGTTGGTTGTCATTGATGTCAACCCTTGAAGAAAGTCTGGTAGCACAAAGGTTTGGGTAATGGACCCAAGGTTGTTTCATGTATAATGGTATGAGTTTTAATATATTTGAAGGTAAGACTATTCTATATGTATAGTACATTTCATTCCATTTCCGGTGGTATGTGGAACGCCATATAACTCCTCATGGTTAGAGAGTTATGGCCATGAGAAGTTGGAGAACCCAGGTTTGGGTAATGGACCCAAGTTTGTTTGATGGATAATGGTATGAGTTTTGATCTATTTGAAGGTAATACTAAAGTGAAGTGATGTATGGATATTACATGTCATGCCATTTCTGGTGGTATTTGGAACATCACATAACTCCTCACGGTTTGAGAGTTATGGCCTTACGAAATTGGAGGACCCTCATATGTTGGCTTGAAGCCCCAAAAGGTCAAAGTAGTCAAAGTGATTTAAGAGATTTTAGAAGGTAAATAATAAAGTGAAGTGATGAGTGTACTATAATTCAAAGTTAATAAAAAATAAATTATTTAAATAATAAAGTTAATGGAGAAATTAGAAGTGGGTTAACCCTAAAATAAGGAAAGTGGGTTAAGATGGTTAAACAATAACCCCTTGAGGAAGCTACATAAAAGTATAAATAAGAGGAAATGATCTCTCATTTAAATTAAACTTGAGAATATTGAATATCTATAGGTGACTGAGGTAACCAAAGGATATCTAAGTTGAATTTCATAGGGATGGTGAAGCAAAGAAAGCCAAAATTCAAGAGAGGACAAATTCTTTTAATGATGCTTTCTAAGGTATGTTATTTACAGGTCATCTCACCATTTTCTCAATAACGTTTTTTCTATAATGATTCAGACTGTGAAATTGATAAGACGTTGAGAAAACATATCCAAGTATCTATGGTATGAATATCAGCTTGTGGGTCATTGTATTTTTGGAGTTACACTCCATGGAAAATAGGGTTTGTGGCTAGTCCTGAAACTAGTCTAAAACATGTGTTTCAGGTAAAAACGTCATAACTTATTCATAACATATCCAAATTAAGTAAGAAAAACTTTGTTGATTAGAGTACAGTATGTAGTATTTTTTGTAAAAGGTTTATATCCATACAACAAATATTCTGTGCAAGGAATTCTCTACAGGTTAGCTCTCTAGAATAAGCTAGAATTCAACAAGGTATGCCATTTTTGCTATAACTCCTTCTATGAGAGGTTCCAAGTAGTGACACTTGAAGGAATTGCATAAAAAACACTGAAGAACATTGTGTACTATTTTCGTATCTTTATTCATTACAGGTACATAGTTATGATTATTTCAAGTTAAGGTTGTTGACTAATCCAAAACTAGTCATGTGAGACTAAAGTAAAGTTTGATGAAAATGCTAGTCTCTTGTTGATAAAGTTAAGGAAGGTTTGAAAGTTTGTAATCATATACACTAGGTCTATTATAGAGTTACAAATCATATTTGGATGATGAAATTGATGAGGGCTTTTTGTTGAGGCACACGTTGGGTACATGGTTGATGAGTTGGCACATACATGAGGTGTATAGTTGATGATGTTGGTACATATTGATGAGTCATAGTTGATGAGTAGTTTATACATAATTGGTACATACTTGGTTCATGGTTGAAGCACTTGTTTATGGTACAGGTTGATTACAGGTTGAGGTACAGATTGATGCATGATTGATGCATGGTTCAGGCTATTGGTACAGGTTGTTTGGTGCAGGTTGATTGGTACATGTTTACAATAGTATATCTCACAGTGATAGTGTGACAGTGGTTCCATAATTCTACCTATACGTCAAGGAGGTTGGACATGGAAAGTATAGGTGGTTGTAGCCACCTTCCAATTGTAGCTAGATAACTTAGGGGGTTGTAGCCTCCTTCTGGTTGTAGCCAGAGAATTGGGGAGTTGGAGCTTCCCTCAGGTTGTAGCCTAAGAAACTAGGGGGTTGGAGCCTCCTTCTAGTTGTAGTTGGAAAACAAAGGAAGTTGGTACTTCCAATGAATGTAATTCTTCAAGACATATAAGAAAAAACATTATGTGGTTTTCTCCCACTTTAGGTTTCCACGTAAAACAATGGTGTACTGTGTATGCGTATGATTATTCACTTTTTATTTACTCTGTAGTTACTGGATGATAATGCTACATTGATATTTCACTTGGATTATATGGTTAAAAAGGATTAGATTTCTCTATTACTGATTCACCCCCCCCCCTCTCAGTTATCCAAACAGGACTAGGGTTTTTCTCAATGAGGCACAATGCAATTTTCGAAAAAGAGGTCGATTTTCAAGAACATTGTGTTGAGTGATTTTGGGTAGCATGGTTGCAAGGGCCTTGGTCAAACAGACCTGTGGGATCTTACAAAAATCTAATGCTGCTCAGTTTGGATGTTATGCTCCCGGACCAAATTCCCAACATGTCCCTGAATGGACTAAGGTGGTGAGTTGTAACTCATGATAAAACTCTAACCAAGCCTCGGATGGATGAACCATTGGTTTCATTGGATCTGGGCACCGTGTTTCAACTAGTGGGGCCCCTCTGCTATCATTTCATTTCCTGGAAAAAGTGTTCTGGAGGATCACGGGGACTCGGGTTTTTCTCAATGAGGCATGGTGCAATTTCTGAATAAGAGGTCAATTTTTAAGAAAATTGTTCTAGGAGATTTTGGGTAGAGTGGTCACATGGGCCTTGGACAAATAAAAGTGCAAGAGCTTATGAAAATCCGTTATGTTGCTCGTTTTGGATTTTATGCCCTCGAACCAAATTTCCAACATGTCCCTAAATGGCTTGAGGAGGCGAGTTGAAACTCATGATAAAAATCTAATTGCTCCTCAAATGGATGAACCGTCAGTTGCATTGGATCTGAGGCACCAGGTTTCAGCTAGTGGGGCCCCTCCGCTGTCATTCTGTTTCCCAAAAAAACATTTTTTGGAGGATCATTGGGACTAGGGTTTTTCTCAATGAGGCATAGTGCAATTTCCAACCAAGAGGTTGATTTTCAAGACCACTATGTCGAGCAATTGTGGGTAGTGTGTTCACATGGGCCTTGGTCAAATAGACATGTGGGAGCTTAGAGAACTTTGTTTTGCTGCTCGAATTGGATTTTATGCCCCCAATCCAAATTTTCGACATGTCCCTGAATGGATTGAGGAGGCGAGTTGAAACTCATGATAAAAATATAATAGGGCCTCGAATGGAAGAACCATTGGTTTCATTGGATCTGGGGCACTAGGTTTCAACGAGTGGGGCCCCTCCACTATCATTTTGTTGCCCTAAAAATCATTTTTTGGAGGATCATTGGGACTAGGGTTTTTCTCAATGAGCCACAATGCAATTTCTGAACAAGAGGTTGATTTTTAAGAACACTGTGTCAGGTGATTGTGGGTAGTGTGGCTACATGGGCCTTTTCCAAATAGATGTGCGAGAGGTTACAAAACTCCATTATGCTACTCAGTTCAGATTTTATGCCCCCGAACCAAATTGCCAACATGTTCCTGATTGACTTGAGGATGCGAGTTGTAACTCATGATAAAACTCTAACTAGGACTCATATGGATGAACCGTCAGTTGCATTACATTTGGGGCACTGGGTTTCAACTAGTGGGCCCCCTCTGATATCATTCAATTGCTCAGAAAAGTGTTTGTTGGAGGATCATCAGGACTAGGGTTTTTCTTAATGAGGCACAATGCAATTTTTGAAAAAGAGATCAATTTTCAAGAAAAATGTTTCAGGAAATTATGGGTAGCGTGTTCTAGTGGGACTTAGCCAAATAGATGTGCAAGATATTATGGAACTTAGTTATGCTGCTCGGTTTGGATTTTATGCCCCTGGACCAAATTTCTAACCTGGCCCTAAACGACTTGAGGAGGCAAGTTGCAACTTGTGATAAAACTCTATCCGAGCCTCAAATGGATGAATTGTTGGTTGCATTGGATCCAGGGCAATGGGTTTTAACTATTGGGGCCTCTCCATTGTCATTCCTTTCCTTGGAAAAGCATTTCTTGGAGGATCATCAAGACCAGGTTTTTTCTCAATGAGGCATAGTGCAATTTCCAAATAAGAGGTCGATTTTCAAGAGCATTGTTTCGAGAAATTGTGTGTAGCATGGTCCAATGGGACTTGGATAAAAAAATGTGCGGGAACTTACATAAATCCATTATGTTGCTCGGTTTGGATTTTATGCCCCCACACCAAATTTCCAACATGTCCCTAAATGGCTGAAGGAGGTGAGTTGCAACTCACGATAAAACTCTAACTGATCCTCGGATGGATGAAATGTCAGTTACATTGGATACGAGGAACTGGGTTTCATATAGTGGGGCCCCTCCACTGTCATTATGTTTCCTGGAAAAGTGTTTGTTGGAGGATCACCAGGACCAGGTTTTTTCTCAATGAGGCATAGTGCAATTTCCGAATAAGAGGTCTGTTGGTTGTGGAGCCTGATTATCTTCCTGATTCAGAGGTATTGTGTTTTTTCAGCCATGCCCCATGAATACTTTACACCCTATAAGTATGTACACTCTTCCACGTGGGGGAGTGCAGAGGGGGGGTACCCCTTCTACGGGGTCCGAGGGGTTCGGGGCGAATCCCCCAAAGGAAAATTTTCCTTGTAAATGTATATTGTAATTTCATTGTAAATCTAGACCATTCATTATAAGGTTGCAGATCTAATGGTAGAAATTATGTTAGGGTTTTTTTCCTTAGAAGGATACCCTCTGTCATGAGGGAAATGTATTGCGGCTATGCAAGAGTGAGAATATTGTATTCTAAGATGAGAGACTATGAGAGAAAGAAGAGAAAGTTACAATGGGTTTGTTGTAGGTTGTATCCCTTCATATGCTGGATAATAATAAAGGAAGGACCTAGCAATTTCTCTGGTGGATGTAGCCCACACTGGGTGAACCACGTAAATCTATGTCTCTATTGTATTGTGTATATTTTGTGTTCTATTTCTGCATTTGTTTTATTTTATTTCTCCATGGTCCTATTTTTCTAACAAGGAAGATTTTCAAGAACATTGTGTCAGACGGTTTTGGATAGTGTGGTCACGTGGGCCTTGGCCAAAAAAACATTTGGGAGCCTACAAAACGTTGTTATGATGCTCGGTTTGGATTTTATGCCCCTGGACCAAATTGCCAACATGTCCTTAAATGGCTTTAGGAGGCGATTTGCAACTCATGATAAAAATATAAACAGACCTTGGATGGATGAACCATCAGTTGCATTGGATTTAGGGCACTTGGTTTCAGCTACTGGGGCTCCTCTAATGTCATTCTGTTGCCCAGAAAAGTGTTTGTTGGATGATCTACGAAACTAGATTTTTTCTCGGTGCTTATTACATATGTTTGACAATTTAAAACCTTGTAACGCTATACATACCATGACATGGAAAAGCATAGAATGGCATGGCATGGAAAGTAATGGCATGACAAGGCATGGAAACGAAGTGCATGGCATGACATGGTAAGGAAAGGCATTTCATGGAAAGGATAAGCATGGCATTGCATGGCATGACAAGGCAAGGCAAGGAAAGTCAAGGAATCACAAGGCAAGGCATGGAAAGGAAAGGCAAGGCATGTCATGAAATGACATGGCATGGCATGGATAGGAAATGCATGTCATGGAAAGGAAATACAAGGCATGGCATGGCATGGGATGTCATAGGAAGGAAAGGAAATGAAAGGAATGACGTGGCATGGAATGACAAGGCCAGGAAAGGCATGGAAATGAAAGGCAATGCAAGGCATGGAAAGGCATGGCATGACATGGAAATTCAGGTCATGGCATGACATGGCATGGCATACCAAGACATGGCATGGAAAGGAAAGACATGACATGACAAGGTAAGGCATGGAATTTCATGGAAAGGCAAGGCAATGCAAGGCATGGCATGGCATGGAAAGGAAAGGAAAGGAATGAGGAAATTAAAGATAAGGCAATGCAATGCAAGGAAATGCAAGACATGGAATGACATGGCATGGCAAGGAAAAGCATGTAAATGCAAGGCAATGTAAGGAATGACAAGGCAGGGCATGGCATGGAAAGGCAAGGCATGGCATGGCATGGAATGGAAAGGTAAGGAAAGGCATGACATGTCATGGAAAGGAAAAGCATCACATGTCACTGCATGGAAAGGAAAGACAATGTAAGGCATGGAAATGCAATGCAAGGCAATACAAGGAATGGCATGGCAAAGAAAAGCATGGCCCAAGAAGGAAAGGCATGGCATATCAAGTCAAGGCAGGGAGGGAAAATGCAAGGAAAGGCAAGCCTAGACATGGAAATGCAAGGCATGGCAAGTTAAGGCAAGGAATGGCATGGAAATGCAAGGAAATGGAAGGCATGGAAATGCAATGAAAGGTAGGGAATGGAAAGGAAAAGCATGGCATGGAAAGGAAATACAATGCAAGGCATGGAAATGCAATGCAAGGAAATGCAAGGCATGGAATGGAAAGGCATGGCAAGGAAAAGTATGGCATCGCAAGGCAAGGCATTTCATAGAAAGTCAAGGAAAGGTGGGGCAATGCAAGGCAATGGAAGGCATGACATGTCATGGAAAGGCTTGGCACACCATTTCATGGCATGAAAATTCAAGGGAAGGCAAGGCATGGCATGGAATGGAATAACATGGAAAGGAGAGACATGGCATGGCATGGCATGGAAAGGCAAGGGATGGAATGGCATGGCATGGAAAGGTGACGCAGACCCCCTGCCCTCAGGCCGAGATCTGCACAGGATCTTCACTAAAACCACGCCAAGGATTAATCAAACCCTTTGTTTGAGCCACAAAGGACTTCGGGTTTCAGGAGTTGGAGAGTCCTGATATATCCCCATAGCTCTTGACAATTACTGAAATGTGAATTGTCAACGAGGGTTGAACGCTCCAATGCACACCACCTGTTGCCACTAAATTTGGCTTTTCGGGACTTGAGTGAACGAGCCAACAATCATTCCTCTTGTCTTATGATTTCCTGAATTCTGAAATAGCGACCCTTTTTTGGGATTTCATGTACCTGCAGTTTGAAACTCTTGATTCCAAAAATCACTTGTCTCCTCTACTTCCCGGACCCCGAAATGCTGAAATGTTAGGATTCCATTCCAAAGACACTTCTCATTTCGTGACTTCATGGTTTTCAGTGCAAAGCGCCCCAACTCCTTGTCATTAGGGTTTCCGAAATGTCGAACCCTGAAATGTCGAAATATTGATGTTTCTCACTAAAGGCACGTCGCATTTCACGACTTCAGGGATTTCAATGTCAAAGGTCCCAATCCTTTGTCATCAGAATTTCCAGTATGTTGAACTCCGAAATACCGAAATTCCAAAATTCCACTGTTGATAATCCCTTTTGCGAACCAGGAGTTTGAGTGACCAAGGGTTTTGACCTGCACTCCGAACTTACAGGTTCCGAATTCTCGAAATGATCTGACGACTCAGACAGACCACGATCAATGATCCACGTTGATTCTTGATGTGAGGGTGGTGGATTCGTCCAACTCCTAACCACCCTGTAGCTCCACTGAATCGTACGGTCCTCGTGACTTGTGAGTTCTCCACAGAGAATTTTGACAACCAGATGCACTCCTCAATGACTCCTGTCCAAACGACTCGGTGTTTTCCCTCCTGAACTTGGCTTCTATGAAAGGATTTCGACCTCCGTCTCCCTTTGAGCACTTCAAAGGTGTTATCCTTCCTGAGATTTCACTTGCAAACTCCATCTTCCCAAAACAATCTCTGCTCGCACTCCTTGCGACAAACCTTCAAATAACCCCTGGTTATTTGAGTCTCCAACCCTGTGCGCTTTTTGCAATAGTGGTCCTTCAACATTCCTTTTGTATTTATAAAATCCAAGGCTTCAATTGGCCTGTGCACACCTTGCATGGCTCTGTGCTTCACCTGCACTTCAGCTGGTATAAGAACAACGGTATCTCTCCTGAGCTTTCTAAGATAAATCTCAGACCCTCGTCAATGCACACCTTGCGGACGTTCACTGCACTCCTTGCAGGAATTCTCGGGAAGAGAAACAATTGAAACTCATTCTTCTCCTATTTCAGAATTCATACACTCAACATGAAATCATACACATAACACAACATTGAAACAAATGCATAGAGAGAAACAAAGTAACTATAAACATATCATTCAACAAATGTAAACAGTAAGCATCACAACACCATCAAAATTGAGTCAAAGCTTCATATATTAACTCAAGTTCTCCTGTACATGGATTCTTCTCTATAGCTCTCTGTTATATCTCTTCAGCTTATGAATTATGAATGATCATCAAAAGTTACAATGATACAAGGGTGAGGGTGTCTATATTTGTTTTCCCTCCTATGCTTCTAAAACTGTCTAATCTAACATTCATATCTACCTACTTTACATTAACATACTTAAATGCCTAATACATCCAACAGATGAGAGTAATCTCTCCAAATCTGTTCATATCTCTAAGACATAAATGTAAGTACACCTTTTCCTAGCTATTACATTAATTCTTCAAATCTCAAAATTTAAAACGTTTTCATAAAAACGTGCTCCTTTTTCCCATCTATGCATCCAACTGTTCCTTTGGCTAGGCACATGATTCGGATTTGGATTTGTACGATGCTTCTGCATCATACTCCCTTGCTTGAAATTTTTCATGAACTCTTGTTCATGAGATCTTGCACGTTCTGTCCATGCCTATGAATTACTGCTTCATCCTCCCAGCTAGCATCTTCGACTGGATGTCCCTTCCATTTGACCAAGTATTGAAAATACTCTTTTCTCCTGGTCTTTTTGCTAACCCTTTTGTCAATTATGCTTTCCATCTGTGGCTCTACAGCTACAGGAATTTTTTTGTCCATTGAACCTCTTTTTGTTCCTCCTCTGTTCCTGCTTCTTCATCTCTGTAAGGGTACACATCCGCAACATTGAATATCGGTGAGATTCCTACCCCATCGGGTAATTCAATCTCATATGTGTTTGCCCCAAATTTCCTTATGACCTTGCACGGTCCAATCTTTTTCATGTTCATCTTATTATACATTCCCCTTGGGAACCTTTCCTTCCTCAAATGTGCAAGAACCAGATCACCAACTTCAAATTGAATTTCTCGCTTGTGTTGATCTTCTCTCCACTTGTACTCTTGACTTGAACTCTGCAATGGTTCCTTGATTCGGCTGTGAAGATCCTTCATTCCTTCTACAAAGTTCTCTGCACTAGCACTCCTGAATTCATTTCGTTCTAAATCTTTCAATTCAGAAACTCCTCTTGGTTGCATTCCATATACAATCTGGAATGGACTCTGCCCTGTGCTTCTATTGAGTAAATCATTGTAAGTGAATTCCACCTATGGCAGAATGTGATCCCATTGACTGTGGTGTTTAGTCACTAGGCTTCTTAACAAATATCCCAAGCTCCTGTTCACGAATTTTGTCTGTCCATCTGTCTGGGGATGATATGTTGAACTAAAAGAAAAACTTGTCCCCAACTTCTTCCATAAGGTCCTCCAGAAATGTCCCACAAACTTTGTATCTCGATCAGAAACAATACTCTTTGGCAAGCTGTGAACTCTGACGACTTCCTTGAAAAACAGGTTCGCAATATGAGTTGCGTCACTGGTTTTTTGGCATGGTATGAAATGTGCAATTTTTGAAAATCTGTCGACTACCACAAAGATTGAATCATATCCTCTTTGTGTTCTTGGAAATCCCAATATGAAATCCATGCTTACTGTGTCCCGTGGTCTTTCAGGTATGGATAATGGTTGGTATAACCCTGTATTCTGCCTTTTTCTTTTCGTGTGCTGGCAAATTCTGCACCTATCCACAAATTTCTTGACATCTGTCCTCATCCCTGGCTAAAAATATGAACCATTCAACTTTGAGAATGTCTTGTCATGACCGAAATGTCCAACCAATCCTCCACTGTGTTTTTCCTTCAGCAAATTCTCTCTCATGGAGCACTTTGGAATACATAGTTGATTTCCCCTGAACAATAATCCATCCTAGATCATGTATTCAACCCATTGGCTTTTGTCCTTGAGAATTGGATTCTCAGATGCCTCATATTCCTCTTTAAAATAAGGGTCATCCCTGTACATTTCTTTGAGGTTATCAAAACCCAAAGTTTTGAATCTGAATTCCTACATAAGCAAACATTTCCTGCTCAAAGCATCAACAACTTTGTTAGCAGTTCTAGAAATATGCTTAGTCACAAAAGTAAAATTTTGCATGTATTCAACCCATTTATCATGTTTTTGGTTCAACTTCTCCCGTCGAGTCACGAATTGTAAAGCGTGATTATCGTTGTACAAAACAAACTCCTTGGGAACCAAATAGTGTCTCCATTTCTTTAGTGCTTGTATGACTACATAGAATTCCTTGTCATATGTGGAGTACTTAATCTTCACCTCATTTAGTTTTTCACTGAAATATGCGATCGGCCTGTCGTCTTGGCTCAAGACTGCTCCAATTGCAAATCCACTCGTGTCACACCTAACCTGGAATGTCTTGCTAAAATATGGCAAAACCAGAATTGGTTGCTCGGTGATCTTCTTCTTCAACAGATTGAAGCTCTTTTATGCTTCCTCCATCTAGTGAAAAGATTTATGTCTTTTATTCACCCTATCCATCATTGGTGCACTAATTCCACTAAAGTTTCAGATGAATTTTCTGTAGAAGCTAGACAAACCATGGAAGCTTCGAACTTCAAACACGCTCTTCGGCAATGGCCAATTCTTAATCGCCTTTATCTTTTCCAGATCCATTTTTAGTTCATTTGCAGAGATAACAAAACCCAAATAAATGTGTTATGTCCTCATAAATGATGATATCTTCATATTAATCAGCAATTTCTCTTACTGTAATCTCCTCATTACTGCAACTAAATGCTTTAAGTGTTCTGCTTCTGTTTTGCTGAAAATTAATATATCGTCAAGATATACAATGACGAATTTCCCAATGAAATCCTTAAGGACTTTGTTCATCAACCTCATGAAAGTACTGGGTGCATTCGTTAAGACAAATGGCATGACAAGACATTCATACATCCCCTCATTCATCTTGAATGTTGTCTTCCATTCATCACCTTCTCTCATTCGAATTTGATGATACCCGCTTTTCAAATCAATATTTGAAAAAAACCTTACTCCATTCAAGCAATCCATCAAGTCGCCCATCCTTGGTAATGGAAATCTATATCTAATGGTAATCTTATTGATTTCCCTTGAGTCTGTACACATTCTCCAGCCTCCATATTTCTTTGGGCTGAGCACTGTCAGAACAGCGCATGGACTCAAGCTTTCTCAAATAAATCCTTTGTCCATTAAGTCCTGGACCTGTCTCTTAACTTCTTCATTTTCCTGCGGAATCAACTGATATGCTTCCTTGTTCAGAAAACTAGCTCCAGGTATAACATCGATATGATGACTTATACTCCTGATAGGTGGCAATGAATAAGGTAGTTCGTCCACTACTATATTGACAAACTCTCCCAGCAACTCCTGGATTTCTTCTGGTAAATCATCTATCCTTGTACTAGTCAAAACAATTATAGGCTTCCTAACCAAAATAAATTGTGTGTCTTCCTTCTTCTTAACCTCATCGATAAGCTCCTTCCCACTCATGAGAAGTATAGTGTTGCTCGTCTATGTTTTCACTTCTTTATCCTTAATCGGTAGTAACATGTGAGTCCTACCATTTTTCTCCAGTGTGTACGTGTTATTCCTCCCATCATGAACTATGTTTCTGTCATAATTCGATGGTCTACCCAACAATAGATGACAAACATCCATGGGAATGACATCACATAATATTTCATCTTTATATCCTCCTATTTTAAATTCAACTAAACACTGTTTAGTGACATTTACTTGATGTCATTTTTGTAGCCACGAAACTATGTATGGGCTTGGATGTACAATAGTCTCCAGCTCCAGCTTTTATACCATCTCTGTAGATATGAGATTGTATGTGCTACCTCTATCCACTATGACCTTGCATACTCTGTCTTTAGTTTAGCAAGCAGTCTGAAAAAAACTGTTTCTTTAGGCTGGGTTCTCTGCCTCCTTCTCTGGCTTCAAGAGAACTCTCCTCATCATCAAGGATCTTCCACCCTCAGCATATTCTGCCTCAACATTCCGACCTTGAGCTTCGGCAATGTGATTTTCACCACCATATTTCTTCTTATCTGGACACTCATAGGATTTATGTCTAATTTTTCCACAGACGAAGCATTTCACTTCACCTCCTCTGCCTCTTCCTCATCCTCTGGCTCGAGAAAAAGTATTTCTATCAGCATAATTCCTTCCTTGTGAGCTTCCTCCCCTCTCAGGTTGAGTTTGAAGTTTCTTCCCCTGTTCTTTAGGTTTCTGAGTCCTATCTTGGGAAATTGTTTTGCCTCTAGCTTGAATTCTACCTTGGCCTCTTTGACCTTGATTTTGGCTCAGATTCTCTTCAGCTTTCAGAGCTATCTGATAAGAATCTTCCACATTTCGGATGGTCATCATGTTCATCTCATCTTGGATGTCATATCGCAGACCATTCATGTACCTAGCAACTTTTTCATCATCACCTTCTCGATGACCTGCTCTGATGTTTATCCTATAGAATTCTTCAGTGTATTCCTTCACTGACATCAACTTCTGTCTCAAATTATGCATCCTCTAAAACAGAGTGATTTGATAATCCTTGGGTATAAATTTGTCTTTCATCTTTGCACCCATTCTATCCTAGCTTTTGATTTTCTGCTTGCCTTTACAACGTCTGTCAGCCTGCAGTTCATCCCATCATAGTGTTGCATGCCCTTTAAGTCAAGTGACGGCATGTTCAACTTTCTTATCTTCCTCGAAATCCTCATAGTTGAAGTATTTGTCTAGAGCTCTAATCCAGTCTAGAAGCTCTTCAACATCCAAGTTTCCTTCATACACTGGAATGTCCAATTTTTCTCTAGCACCTATACTAGCAACAACCCTGAATAGGCATTCATCTGCAGCATCTTTGACTGCAACTTCTTCTCCTTCATTTCCAGCTGCATTTTCACTTTCATCCTCACTAATATCCCCAACGTCAACTGTGCGCCTCTGTGCTGTCTCCATAGCATCAATTTTGGCACGTAGCTCATGCATTTCTCTTTCCACTGTTGGATCAGGCATTGGCCTATCTCTTCTTCTCGGTGGCATGGCTGAAATTTTTTCTCTTTTCTCTCTGGTACAAAAAGAAAAGAATTTGTTCTAAGATTTGATACCACACTGATGTAGACCCCCTACCCTCGGGCCGAGATCCACACAGGATCTTCACTAAAACCACGCCAAGGGTTAATCAAACCCTTTGTTTGAGCCACAAAGGACTTTGAGTTTCGGGAGTTGGAGAGTCCCGATATATCTCCACAGCTCTTGACAATTGTCAAAATGTGAATTGTCAATGAGAGTTGACTTCTCCAATGCACACCACCTGTTGCCACTAAATTCAACTTTTCAGGACTTGAGTGAACGAACCAACAATCATACCTCTTGCCTTATGATTTCCCAAATTTTGAAATAGCGACCCTTTTTTAGGATTTCATGTACCGGGGGTTTGAAACTCTCGATTCCAAAAATCACTTGTCTCCTCTACTTCCTGGACCCCGAAATACCAAAATGTTGGGATTCCATTCCAAAGACACTTCACATTTCGCGACTTCAGAGTTTTCAGTGCAAAGCACCCCGACTCCTTGTCATCAGGGTTTCAGAAATGTCGAACCCTGAAATGTTGAAATGTCGATGTTTCTCATGAAAGGCATGTCGCATTTCATGACTTCAGGGGTTTCAATGTCAAAGGTCTTGATCCTTTGTCATCAGAATTTCCTGTATGTCGAACTCCAAAATACCAAAATTCTAAAATTCCACTACTGATAATCCCTTTTGTGAACCAGGAGTTTGAGTGACCAAGGGTTTTGACCTGCACTCCAAACTTACGGGTCCCGAATTCTCGAAATGATCTGAAGGCTCAGACAGACCACGATCAATGGTCCATGTTGATTCTTGATGTGAGGGTGGAATATTCGTGCAACTCCTAACCACCTTGCAGCTCCTCTGGATCATACGGTCCTCGCAACTTCGTGAGTTCTCCACAGAGAATTCTAACAACCAGATGCACTCCTCAATGACTCATGTCCAAACGAATCGGTGTTCTCCCTCCTGAACTTGACTTTTATGAGATGATTTCTACCTCTGTCTCCCTTTGAGCACTTCAAAGGTGTTATCCTTCCTGTGATTTCACTTGCTAACTCCAGCTTCCCAAAAGGATCTTCGCTCGCACTCCTTGCAACAAATCTTCAAATAACCCCTGGTTATTTGAGTCTCTGACCCTGTGCACTTTTTGTAATAGTGGTCCTTCAACCTTCCTTATGGATTTATAAAATCCAAGGCTTCAACTAGCCTGTGCACACCTTGCACAACTCTATGCTTCACCTGCACTTTAGCTGGTATGAGAACAACGATATCTCTCCTGAGATTTCTGGGATAAAACTCGGACCCTCGTCAACGCACACCTTGCGAACGTTCACTACACTCCTTGCAGGAATTCTCAAGAAGAAAAACAATTGAAACTCATTCTTATCCTCTTTCAGGCTTCATACACTCAACATGAAATCATACACATAACACAACATTGAAACAAATGCATACAGAGAAACAAAGCAACTGTAAACATATCATTCAATAAATGTAAACAGTAAACATCACAACACCATGAAAATTGAGTCAAAGATTCATATATTAACTTGAGTGCTCTTGTACATGGGTTCTTCTCTACAACTCTCTATTATATCTCTTCATCTTATGAATTCTAAATGATCATCAAAAGTTACAATGATACAAGGGTGAGGGTGTCTATATTCGTTTTCCCTTCTATCCTTCTAAAAATATATAATCTAACATTCATATCTACCTACTTTACATTAACAGACTTAAATGCCTAATACATCTGGAAGATGAGAGTAATCTCTCCAGATCTGTTCATATCTCCAAGACATAAATGTAAGTGTTCCTTTTCCTATCTATTACATTAATGCTTCAAATCTCAAAATTTAAAACGTTTTCATAAAAACATGCTCCTTTTTCCCATCTGCACGTCCAACTGTTCCTTCGGCTAGGCGCGTGCTTCAAATTTAGTTTTGTATAATGCTCCTGCATCAAAAGGCAAGGTAATTCCAAGCAAGGAAATGCTAGGCATGGCATGGCATGGCATGGAAAGGCAAGGCAAGGCATGGCAAGGTAAGGCAATTCAAGGTGAGGAAATGAAATGCAAGGCATGGCATGGCAAGGCAAGGCATGGCATGACATGACATGGAAAGGAAAATCATGGCAAGGAAAGGATAGACATGGAAATGAAAGGCATGGAAATTCAAGGAAAGGAAAGGAAAGGAAAGGCATGGCAAGGAAATTCAAGGCAAGGCATGGAAATGCGACACAAGGAAATGGAAGGCATGGCATGGAAAGACAAAGCATGGCATGGAAAGGTAAGTTATGGCATAACAAGTCAAGGAAAGGTAGGGAAATACAAGGCAATGCAAGGCATGGCATGACATGGCATGGAAAGGCAAAGCATGACATGAAAAGGAAAGGCATGGCATAGCAATTCAAGGCAAGGTGGGGAAATAGAAGGAAAGGTGAGGCGAGACATGGAAATGCAAGGCACGACAAGTCAAGGTAAGGCAAGGCAAGGAAAGGCATGGCATGGAAAGGAAAAGTAATGCAAGCCATGGAAATGCAACACAAGGAAATGCAAGGAATGACATGGCATGGCAATATAAAGCATGGCATTGCAAGTCAAGTCATGGTGTGGAAATGCAAGGCAAGGAAAGGCATGACATGTCATGGTAAGGCTTGGAACAACATGGCATAGCATGGAAAGTAAAGGCAAGGCAAGGAAAGGCGTGGAATGGAAATGAAAGGCATGTCATGGAGTGACATGTCATGGCAAGGAAAGGCATGACAAGGCAAGGCATGGCATGACATGTGTTGGGCACAGGACTAACATGGAGAAAAGGTCTATTTTTCGAAGATAAGGACAATTTTGGAGAAGAATAGTTGGCAAGAAAAGAAACACGTGTGATGGAAAGTCGCATGCAAAGGAGGAAAGAATGTAAGGTGCACATGTAGGAAAACCTAACCATGTTAGGGTTAGGGTTTTTCTAAGAGATTATAATGACCGATAAGATGAAAATTAATATAAAATAAGTACCTAGGAGGTATAGGTAGGGGGTTCCATAATGTTAGAGGATACCTTTTTCCTTGGCTAGGAGGACGACTGTAATATATGATACCTTTTTGTAAGATGTTGAGTTGTAGGAGAGTCAAGTATATGGATCTTGAGGGTTAGATCGCAGGCTAAGGATCCTGGTGTGATCTAGTCCGCCTCATAGAGGTTGTGGAACCTATTTTTTTATTGTATAGTTAATATTGTACTGCGCGCAACGCCATATCTTGTAGAAATATTAATAAAAGATATTAATAAGCCAAATCTTTGTGGATGTAGTCCAACAGGGGGTGAACCACGGTAAAACATGTATTATGTGTGGTGTTTATTGCATATTTACCTTCTATCAGTAGTTAGATGATGAATGGATGAATGAATAATTCGGTTAGATATGTTATCTGGTAGATTAGATAGATTGCATGCATAAAATTAACAGATGAATGAATATTAAGAATAATAGAAATAAAAACCATATCAATGAATAAGGAGATGAATTGAAATCCCACACCCCCACTCTTTCCTAGGCTACAAACACATGAGAGTTGAAACCACCCCTAGAACTATCTTGGGTGAGACTGAGTAGTACATTTTGTGTGTTTCATTTCCTTCTGGTTTACCAGGAGGGCTGATGGTTTTAGAGGGTTTTGTTGGAAACCTGTTCAGATCTGAACCTAGGTCAACTAAGAAATATAAAGAGAGAGTAATAACCAACAAATGGTTTCGTTTCCGGCTAGAACTGCATGGGATTGAGTGAGTGGGATCCGTGAAAGAATCGTGCAGATAATGAAGGTATAAAAATGAATGTTCAAACTGTGGAATCCGACAAAGGTGGATATTGAAGGATGGTTGAAAACAAAGGATCTTAAGTTTGGGCAGAAGGATAAAAGAAACCCTAAATAACATTGCGCAAATATCTGGAAAAGTACATTTTTAGCGACCTGCATGAGGTGTTTTTCTATGATTTCCTGCATGTGTTGTAGGAGTGGCTATTGAGGTTGAAAGACAACCACCCTACAAATTGAATTAGATGGATCGAGTGGAATCCTGTAGAGATCGCGCATTTACAACAAGTTAACAACAAATTCAATGCACAGTAGATTTCTGGTTTGACAATATTGTTGTCGGGTTTATCACATAATTTGCAGTAAATACTATGAATTCCTACAGCACAACAGAGCAAGAGTTTATGAGAGGACTTAGAGGTAGGTATATCATATCATTGTACAGTTCAATTAAGATCTTACTGTATAACAAAGGTGTAATAACTATGTCATCAAACAACTAAAATTCCCTATGTGCATGGGGGAATGGGGGAAGCACTAGTAAAAGCTGGAAGAATGGAGGAAGAAATGGATAAGGGAAAGAAGAAGGAGACCATGGACCCAATCATGATGGAGGAATATCAGATCAAGAAGATCATGGTAACAGTTGGAAAGACGCACAGTGGAGTACCCTACCAATATAAGATGAATAATAAGAAGAGAGCCATAATAGATAGAGAGGGCTTGGCAAGTGATGAATAAGAGGTAGAGGATCTCCATGCCATGGAGAATATTAGGAAATCCTGCGCACAACATATGAAAGGAAGACATGTGGCCCAAGGGAAGGAACAAAAGGAAGAACTCCCATCCATGTCAGTGTCAATGTAAAACCCATAACCCCATGTGCGACTAATACACCAATAAGAACACCACTGTTTAGACAACTGAACTTTAGTGGAAGAAAGACAACAGGAAACACATCTAAACAAGGAGAAACAACTGGAGGATCTAGTTCATGAAGTAGTAGTCAAGTATCTACATCGTGCGGAGGTAGTAGTTCATCATCTCTCAAGATGGAAGAACATGGTCCCACCATCAGGATACCAGAATTTAGGGAAGAAGTATCAGAGGATCCTAAAAAGAAATTGTTCATCTATGAGAAGATCTGGGAAGCAAAGAAGATCAAAGATGAGGATACAAAACTTGTGCAACTATCTATCACGATAATAGACCGCGCATTGGATTGGTAGATGACCTTAGTTGTAAATAGTCCACCAGGAACAACAAGGATGATTCTAGATGTCAAGAAGCTACTGATAAATTAATTTCATAAGCCTAGCTTATAACATTAGTACATGAATGAGATAATCGAAATCAGGTAGAAACTAGGCAAGTATGTTTGGGAGATTGATCAGAGGTTAAAACAGTTGAAAGGTAAATTGAAGTATGTCATGACTGACATGCAAAAAAAACATCTCTTTGTGAATTCACTCATACCACATCTGAAATACCCTTTGAGGCAACAAAAGTTTCAAACTCAGGTAGAGGCTCTACAAGCATCCTTACAACTAGAAGAGAAGGAATATTAGAAGACATATCCAACAATAGAAGAGATAAAGGAGGATATGAAGAACCTCACATTTAAACTAAACTAGAAGAAGGGAAAAGAGAAAAAAAAAGATGTTTGGTGTACCACATGTAGGACAAAAGGACACCACAAGAATGAGTGCCCAACTTTCACACAGTACATGGAAACAGAGCTACCAAACCCTTTTCCAACAAGAGGACCATGGTGTGAGATCTGTAAAACACATGATCATGATCCAAATAATTGTCCAATGTTGCAGAAGTACTAGACACCAGACAATACCCAAGAATTCATACTGCAATTTTTGCAAATCAGTAGGTCATGATGACAAAGATTGTAAGAAAATGGACTTGATGAGGGAGATAATTTCTGATACGTGTAGGGTGTAGGCATAAATGATGACAGGGAAATATGCACCACAGTTCAACTAGGTACCACCTCCATATAATAATGCACAACAACAGTACAAAACTGCGTAGCCGTAGTATAACACTACGCAACCTCAGTATAACCCCGCACAGTATAATCAAGTACCTCAATACAATGCACCACAAGGAGATCGAGGTGGATATAGAGGCATAGGATGAGGTAGATGAGGATTTGGAAGAGGTTTTGAGGGGTCTGAGGTCCCTTCAACTCAACAACATGAGCCAAACGCACTTAAGAGGCCCAATTAGACTCATAAGTGTTTGATGAGTGGTAAGGTTCTCCATATTTGTGATCTGGCTGGAATTATCGATGGGATTTAATCGTGATTGACAAATATGTATTTTCTGTGAAACCGTTCCTTAGTCTACGCGATTCTCTTTTTGGTTCTTTTTCTTAATATATATAACAAAGAAAGAGAGCATAAACTAAATGGAAGAGGGAAGTTAAATTGTATGTTGTGAGGAAGGTTGGGTGTTAGGATAACCTTTATACCTTAGCATGCAGAGGAAGAATATCTAAACTACTTCAAACTAGCATTAATACCATTTTTATTAGTAGACATTAGACATTGTCTAAGATAAGAGTTACAGAAAATAAGAATATATACACGGGACAAGGAGTTAGTGCAAGAAAACTTATTTTCAATGCTCTATTATCAATCACAGGTTAACACAATCGATTTCTAATGATCAACTAAAATAAAAGAATTGTTGCAACATTATAAGATAAATTTAAATAACAGATACAACAACTCTTACTCAATACAACAACAAATATTGAATCCGTAGAAATAGATAATCCCCCTTGGTCCAATCACATTCATGCCTTAGATGATAGAAGTGTCTTTGGTTCTAAACAAAACTTCTTAATTAAAATAACTTGCACATAAATAGTTCTCTTACAAAATTTCAAAAAAAGTCTTTCTCTCCAAAACCATTGACCTTGTATCCAAGGTCGATACCCTTATTTATAAAAATAACTAAACTAAAAATAGCTACTAAAGTTGTGTTAAGTTAAGAAAATGCCACATGGCATATTTTTATCTATCTGTTGTCTTTTGCTTATTCTTTGATCATCTAGTGGTTTTATTAGAGTGAATGGTTCCTCTCGTACTCTGACCACTTGAAGAAGAGATATTCACATGCATTTGCATATAGAAACCTGTTTTGATCCATCTGAGTGGAGAGGACCTCTTATCTCTATTGCTCATTCCTTGTACTTGATTATCTTGACACTTAAGAATTATAGGAATGCAAGAGATTTAATCAGGGGTTCCATGAAATTCTTCACTTGACCTGGGATCATGCTTGAAATCTGTGAAATATTTGCTTCCCATGCCAAGCCTTTCTCTTCATGTTGTTTAACTACATCATGCAAATCGGAAAAATCCTCTTTTGGACCAAACTCCGATAGGTCAATATTCCTCATTTCCCGATTGATTTTCTCCAAACTTTTCTCACACTCTCCCCATATTTCCTGCATTTTTCTCTAATATTCCTGGACCATGCTTACCCATTATTCAGTTTCCTTTCCTATTCAGATGATGTTGTTATCCATCAATGCTCAGATGCCATGCTCTTTTGTATCTCGACCCTTCTACACTTAGTTGATGTAGTCTATCTGTTCTAAGTCTTGATGTGCATTTTCATACGATCGATGAATGTCTTTATAGGTTGCCAACCCCATGAGGGTATCTTCTTGGAAATTAACTATGCGAGCAATGAAGAGATCTCTTTTTCCTGTGAATTGTGCATACATTTCTTAGAAATCACACTTCAAGAGTACCATTTCTTGTGTTGAATTTTGGTAGTACTTCGCTTGATGTCACATATGGTCCAGTTCTTTCTTTATGGTGGATACCTCCCTTTCATCCATTTTTCCCCTTTCTAAAGTGGCATCAATTAAGGCCATACCTTCTCCGATTAGCTTAGTCATGTTAGCATTTTCTGTGTCAAACAATGTTTCCTCTATGGTTATGAGAAGCATTCTATCGAGCGTGAGCTTCCATTTCTTGATTTTTATTCTCATCACATATTTCATTTTCCTGTGATAAGCAATTACCTGTATAACAACGATTTCATCTACTGGTTCATGAATCTGTTGATCTCCCTAGAGAAGAGTAATTCCTAAGCTTCCTGCCATGTAGAGGTGTTCTATGGAAGGTTCTCTTAGTTCCTTAGCAGGGGAAACTTATGTATGTTCTGGTGACTTGGCCTCCTCTAGGTGCTCATCAGTTGATGGAGTATCGGTCCTAGATGGGGAAGTAGGCAAAGGATCGACATTAGTTGGGGGTTCGGTCGTTCAGATGCCTATTTTTGGTTGTTTCATTTCTTATTATTGTTCACTAGCACCCAAGTCATTATTACAGATGTCATTCTGAGGATGTTTTCCCAATTGATCGATAATTTTAGTGTCCAGAGTGTTCCTAGGCTCGTGGTCACTTTCCTAGGGATTTGGGATCAAAACATCGAAAGCTGGAGCACTTCCTCTCAGTCTTGGGCACCTTCGGTAAATATTTCATCTTCAAAAATATCATGAGCATACAACCAATAGGAGGATACCTATGATGCGTGCTGGGGAACTAAACCCTTTGGATCATGCATGTGAAAGAGTCCTATGGGGAACCAATACTCAAGATGATTTAACCCTTCTTGTTTCACCTGCGTAGTGTCTTTGACCATATAAAATCGTATATGAAAACCATAGGGAATGAAAGGTCTCTTCTTATCCTTTACTAGGGAAGCATTATAACCTTGTAAAATGGTCTGGTAACAAATCTATCCCTATATGAGATGATCTAGTACATGAACGGGGAGAAGGTGGGGTGCACCAGTAGCTCCGAACACTCTGATATAGGTGCTTGTCTCTTCGAAGTACCAGTGGCCAACTTTAGCTATCATATTTTTGGTTGCCACCGAAATCTTAGGGAATTCCTTTCTAAATATAATGAAGTATATCCTGGCTATGAACCCATCCAATATCATGGAATACAATTTTTTGTACCTATTCTCCCATAAGATACTGAAATAAACATGTACAAGCAATTCAACAATATGCCAGCTTAAATTCATACCTACAAAAATGTTTCTTGCACAGATTATCTGTAGTAGGTGGGATGGCATGTAGAAGATCAGAACTTCTCCTTCCTTCAGTGTCTGGGCCTGTAGGAGATTAATACTCAGTTTTTTGGAGATAATGGCTCCCCAATTGAGACTACTCCCGTAAATCGCCACGGTGTACGCCAAGGGCATCCAAGATTCTGAAAATTTGGAGCAATCATTTTCTCCATATAATCAACAAATCAAAGCCATTAAATACATGTAGGGCTCTCTGAGATTTACCGTGTTGTACAAACCAGTGTTTCATTTTGTTATTTTTTTGGTCTTCTTTCCACCATGAGGCTAGTAACATGTTGGTGTCATGATACTCATAAAATTTGACCACGAAATATGTGTTTAACCTTTCATCTGGGTCCCTGAGTTTATAATACTTTTGTACCTCAAATGGAAGGAAAACACCAACACATTCTCCCTCCACATTGTTGACCTTGCATTTCACTGTGTCTACGTGGTCAATTATCCATCCTAAGATTTTGATGCAGGGAAGAACTAGGGTCCAACAAGAAACCCCGTGCAGATATGATTTCTTGATGTTCGGGAACACTTGATCATCCAATATTATGACTTCCAGGTTGTTGTGAGGTGTGAACTCCAGGTAATCCTCCTTAATAATTTTTCTATACAGGTCTCCCCAATGCGGGAGCATCACTTTAGATCTAGTTCTTTCCTCTGTGTCATCGAATGTCGGAGGTTGGGTAAACTCTTTTTCGGTAGATGTGTGGATAATTAATTATTTCCTTGAGACAAAATCAACCTCTCTTGCAGCATCAAGTGTAGACCCTTCACCGACCTCTGCTTCCTTCATTTTGGGAATTCTTGGTCAGTGCCTGGTCATTGGCTTTCTTGGAGGCATTTTCCTATAGAAAAGGAAAACATTATAGTGAGCTTCCATCCAACCAATGAAGTGTTATTGACACAAACATAGATGTAGAACTGATAAAGACAATGCTCACCTCTTCCTCACAAGAGATTAACCTGTTTTAACTAGTAATCAAAGTAAGAGAGTGGGTTGCAACCTTCTCAATGCTTTCTCTCGCTTCTTCGTCGGCTTCGGGAGGTGAGTGATTTGTGAAAAGAATACCATGTTTTGGTATGACCTTGTAAATTTAAACAAAAAGTATACTTACTTTGTCGCATCAAGTCTTAAATTCAGAAGTGTAAATGTGGTCTGCACAATCTATCACGGAATTTGGATGATGCTCAGGATTAAATGCAATGCCAGTTGGCGGCACAAGAGTAGATTATCTCGTATTTCATCGGTGAATTCAAATTTCAATGGTTGGTCGATGCGTGGGATCGTTCTGTAGGTTGCGCAAAAAATTAATTTGTCTATCAAAATGCAGAATTCTGTCTCATCTTAGTTGGAGGTGTCCCATCGAATTTCCAAGCCTTTCGTGTTCACAAGAAACTGGTATGATCGGCGTCAGGAAAATAGTAAGGTCTTTTGAATGGAACAAAAACATGGATCGATAAGGATTTCTAGTGTAGAATCATGAAGGTTCAATGAAAAACCCCGACGTTTGGTGACCTATCAGTCAGCCAATAGTTAATGAGTGAATCGATGTCAGGAGTTTTTCTTAGACATTGTTTCGTTTATACCTTGAGGAAAAATGTAATATCTCTAGGACGAACCCAATGGTAAATGTAAATGCAAGTGAACTTAAGCTAGTGAGCTTATTGATATCATTTTATATGCACCTTTCATGGCATAGTGCGCGCATGTACTACATAGTAAAATGATGAAGTGTGCACATTCAAGGATACCGCGTGCAGTAACTTAAGTGTGTGTGATTTTGAGGCCAGGGAGCCTTTGTGTATATGCTATGTTTTATAGGCTGGTGAACCAGTTATTATAAGCTAGGATTCTTATGTTTTGATTAGGCCAAAGATCCTAGATGTTGAAGGCCAGTGCGCCTATTTTGTACATGTCATCACTAATATAAAATACATCGTTGCGCGCAGACTGACCATGATAAAAAATATGGGGGAGTAAAATCCACTAGTTAGGGAAAGGGAGGGGCTAAAAGTTAAGGAAAAGGGATAATCTACGGAGATTAAGCCAAAAAGGAATATTATATAAATATTTCCTAAATATAAAGTATGGATAATTATTTTATTCTAAGTTCTAAGCATGGGGACAAGTGGGCCAAAGTAGCTCCCAACATGACAAGTGTCAAGTTGGGGACATGCATACATATTGTGGGGACTTAGTTTATTTTCGATCACTCTTTCCATCATGGAGCCACTATTCCAGGATCATTCACACAACCATTGAGTTATCCTCCATACCTTCATATCACTGTACCTGAACTGTATCCATAGCCATACTTGTTTGTGTAGTTGGTTATCTGGGGAGCTGGACTGAAGAAGCAGGTTGTCAAGCCCATGGGATATTGAAGAGGTGGGTTGTTAGGGTCGTGAGCTATTTCTCTTTAGGTGAGAGAATTGTTTGGAATTGATTTACTGAAGGTGCTAAGCCACAGCTACAGGGCTCTGAGACTTCCTATCTGGCCTGTTGTTGAAGCTCAAAAAGGAAGTGGGGCAGCCGAAGGACTGTTGAGTAGAGAAGGGGCACACTTCTTGGGCTGGGATAGACATGTGGGGAATGAAGGACTGTAGGCTATTAGTTTGAATAGGCACTTGTGACAGAGTCTTTCCTGTTACCTTTGAGCCATTAGCCTAGTTAGGAATCTCTTTACCCGGGTGGAGTTTACTCCCATCTCGGGGGTGACCCACTATTGAGAGTGATGATCAGTATGGTCTAAGGATGGGAGGTTTGTGGAAGGTCTGCACGCAAATGGTGACATTATTACCAAGATAAGTGTCAATTGTGTGATAAATTTACATGTTTATTTTTATGGGTTTATCCTATGCGTGGTTATAACTATTTGTATGTTTAAGGGTAGTTCATGCATATGTTGCACATCTATGTTTATTGTTATTTCAGTATGAATTCATGCATTTACTAATGTATTTGTTTGTTTACATTTTTTATATTTATATTTCCGCAGGAGTTCTGTGTGTATATATTTTATTTGCATGCAATTCGGAAAATTTATGTGGCATAGCTCAGTTAGATGTTGGGTATGTTACAGTATGTTTTGTTAATAGAATGAAAGTGTTCTCTCGTGTAGCGTGCCTTGGCAAAAGTGGCCCGAGAACATTACAATATTGTATCAAAGCTTCAGTTTTCAAGCGAAAATTCACAGAGGATTGATTTTGAGGTGGCCAAATTTCAAGTCACAGAGCATCAATGGTAAATTTTAGAAACAACGATGCAGAATTGGGAAAAGCCCCAATTTATGTTGTTAAATTCATAAGAAAAGGGAGAAATTCGGCAAAGTGGTGAGATATTATTGACTTAATATCTATTCTAGCAAATTCAGACCTAGAATTGGTCCAATTTGAAGTTACAATGAAGCCATGACATATGGAGCGATATTAGTTGAGTAAAATTCTCAATTCGTGAATTGAGTTTGGGGAAAAAATTATTCCAGAAATGTCAACCCACAACAATTTGTTGTTGCAGAGGTTGAACTAGTTTTGTCGGGGTGAAATTGAATGAATTTCATAGTTGCAAAATGTCTATGGTAGAAATTGGGAAAAATTTAAGCAAAATCCCCAATTTCTGCAGCTGAGTTCACGAGGAATTGATGCGCATAAAAATGAATGTGTGCAGGTGGGTGTTAGGACCACATATTGTACCCTTTTTGCCCATACTTTTTGCTATTATTTTACCCTTCATCACCTGCATTTTGACTTATACTATCATTCCACTTGATCATTCCAAGGTACATAACGTCCTTTCTCATTACTACACGT
>ML822436.1:155025-169274 GCA_009831015.1 Picea engelmannii | reverse complement strand
CTTCTAACATGTGCTTGGACCTTATGCCTTTAGACTTGTTCACACCTAGTGGGAATGATAGGATGCCCTAGTAGGTTGGTTCCCATAGGGTTTGAGTTGCCACTGGGTGGGTTCATTAAAGGTCATCGTCTGTTCCCACCATAACACTTTTCATCTTTTTCCCTCTCATCCATCCCATACATTGGTTCGGGCATTGGGTTTTTCAAGCTAGCAAATGGTTGTACCTTACCTTGTGGGAAGAAGGGGCTAAAGGCCCAGAGGGTAAAAGTAGCTTGCAAAAGATAAAAGCCAAAAAGAACAAAACCTTCAGATGCTTCACCCAGGGATGCTTGAGAAAGCAATAAAAGGCTTCTCAGCAAGAAACAGAGGGACCCATAAAATAATAAAAGGAAGACTTGGTTGGAGGATACGGGGTTTCATCACGAGCCAACCTATTAGGTCCATGGGCATGACACTGCCATTCAACTGGTTACCATGCCAGGGTAGTGGCTCTCGGTGGCATAGCCAAGAGAAAGGGGGTCTCATCACATGCCAACCTTCTCGTCTCCCTGAAATGCTTGTGGGTAACATTGTCACCACTGGTCACCATGCCAGGGTAGTGCCCCCTAACTATTCTCTTGAAAGAAAAAGCAATAAGATAAAAAAGGTGAAAGGCATTGAATGGGCTTGGAAACACTTGCATCCATGACAAGGTGCAACTTACCCTCTTCAGAGGCACCCACAGGTAAGCCATACATTCCCCTGTCACCACTGCACACATTGCTCAAACATCCCTACACCACCTCATCCACTTACATGGCCTGGATTTGTCTTCACCTGGAAACATCCCACGTCCAATTAGAATTAGCCCAACAGGACATCCTAACGTCCCCTCCAAACCTGGCTTGTAGAATAGCATAATGTCTTTGATCACTTGTCTGGGAAAAGGGGGTTTTATGCACATGTTTAAATAACTTGATTATTATATGTGATTGACATTGCTATGATCCTTGTGACTTATGAGCCCATGGAGGGTGTACTTGTTGTTTTCGCAGGGAAACACCCGACATACAGGTATGTTGATGATTACAGTTGCGTGAGACATTCTCTAGGACACAGACTGATTGAGTCGACTTGAGAGCGAGCCCTTGAGATGGGTGTGTGGTTTCTATTTGAGACAGAATTGGAACGTAGTGATGGCCTTCTCCTCACAGAGAGTTGGGAAGAACTCCAGATGATTCTCCTGTGTAACGCAGTGAGAAATGAGATTTGCTGAGTTGGGCGTGCTTGTGGCTGAGTACAAGGTGAACGTGTGAATTCCCATAGAGCTGGGTGCATCGTCATGAGACAGAGATGAAGATGATGTATTAGCCTCCTCTAAGCAGAGAGTTGAGATGATGAAATCCAGACGACTCTCATGTGTAACGCAGTGGGAAAGAAGATCTGTTGAGTGGACGTGCCTGTGGACGAGCACAAGTGAACGTGATCCTAGTGTCTGAGCACTAGTGAGTGTGGTTCCCCTGTGAGGCGTAGTGAGATAGAGATATGGACATCCCTATGGATGTGCCCCTAGTGGCTGAGAACTGTTAATGTTTAAGTCATTATTATAGTTCTTTGCATTTCAATAGATAATAATAGCATAATACAAGATCACTGAGAAATACACAATCACAAGAGACACAACATTTATCCTGGGAAACCCTCTAGGGGAAGAAAACCCAGCAAAACTTCCTTATTATAGATAGCCAATACAATGCGAAGAGATAACTCAAACTAATACAAAAGATCCTCTCCCAAAGATAAGTGTGAGTTTGGAAATTTCAGCAAGTACATCTTCTTGGGATAAGTGCGCACCTCTCTTGGGCACTAGTCTTCTAGGGTTTGCAAGCACCCTCTTGTGTGCTAGGTTTTCTTGGTGGTGAAAGGTCTTTCTCTTGAAGAATATAGCAAAGGATTTGGCTAGGTTTTCTTCCATTGTTGAGAAGGGTTTCTCAGGATACTTCTTGTGTACTTGTGCATGACGTTTCTTCTTGTGATCTTGGTTGCTGCAACATAATTGGTTATGGTTTAAGTAAAATTCTAAAATGGAATGAACTTCATGCTATATTCTAACAAGTACCCCGGGATACATCAAGCTATTTTCTAACATTTCCTAACCCTAGATTAGACTAATCCACTAACATTCTTGCTGCTGTTACAAAAGTGAGCTACAACCAATTACTACGACAGTAAAAGCTCCTAAAAGAAATTACTAAAGTTGATTTTTACATTGCCTCATTAGCTTTTCCAAGTGCTTGCATAGTGCTATTGTTAGATTATCATTTTTGGTCATTTTGAAGCTTATTTAAGGCATTGATTGTGAAGCCATTATCATATATACATTGCTGTTATATATTTCTGTTTGCTTCTTCTTATATCAACTTATTGCTTTCATTGACAAGTCCAAGGTTTTATGAAGCACTAACATGAATTGTACTTGCAAAAATAGTGTTTTCTTGTTGCTTTGTTCTGGGAAGGTACACTTAAGCATATCATTATTTCATTTGTTAAAACTTTGGGACTTTCTGATCGGTGCGACTTGTGAGAGGGGATAACTTTTCTTGATACCTCAACCTTTGCCTTCTCAAACCCCCAAGTCACCGGGGACATCTCCCCTGGGCTTTCACCCCTAAATAGAAAGAGGTGTCTTATTAAGGTGACAGTGATAGGACAACCTCCTGTTCTGCCAATTTTCCCTCCTATAGCCTCTCCCTTTTGGACAAGTACAAATTGTGTGATAACACTCCCTTCAAGCGACACTTTGGTACTACCCCCCAAGCTAATCGATTCACCGTAGGGAGTACCCAGTGTTTAGACCTTAATTAATTAATGACAAAAAATGGGCTTGGAAAAATGATGCATTGAAAATGAAGGTGCAACACACCCTCAGCAAAGGCACCCATAAGTGAGACGCTACAACCCCTTGTATGTCATGAACTCCATGCCCAAAAGTCTTTCCGCCATCCATGACACCTCATCCACATGACTTAGAGGGAGGTCCCCTCGAGAAGCACCCCTAAACTTGAGGAACGATTCATCCAATAGGTCGTCTTGTCAACCCTCCCATACCTAAAATTGGCAAATTGCATAGGGTCTTTGAGCATTAGTTTATTTTGATGAGGCGGTTTGGATGTACTTGCTTAAATGAATCTATTATTGATTTGATTTACTCATCATGATGCTTTGACTTGAGATCCTTGGAGGGAATATCTATATGTGTTTGCAAGACCCAACTGGTGGACAATTTTGGAGGAACAAGTCTAGCTTGGGCTTCCATGGGGCTTGAATCCCACAGGTTGGATGCTAAGGGCCCACATGCTGGATGAAGGAGACTTGCCTTTGGATGCCTGGAAGACATCATGGAGGACCTAACCTAGCCCCTACGACACAAACGAGTTTCCTAAGAAGGCCAAAACGTCACCCTTGAGGGCTCAACGTCATAGTAGGGCTAGGGTTTGGTGGTGGTTGAGGACACTTGGCACGTTTTGAAGGAAGGAAGCCATGGATCGTGGAGAAAAGGCTTGCATCGAACACACGTGGCCTTTTGAGGCCTAGCTCACCCTTCTCCTTGTCAACGACTTGCAAAAGTGCCAAAACGTCACACTAGAAGGATGACGTCTTACTTAGGGTTTTGTTTATGTGCAAATTATGAATTAGAAAAGTATTATGTTATGTAAAGGGGCAAGATTAGGGCTGTTGACCCCTTATCTTGTGGTTTACCCTAAATTATGTAAACAAACTATGTTTAGAAAATTTTGTATAAATAGAGATCATTTGTATCTCATTTTGATAATAGCTCTCCCATTGTGTGAAGCCTTCTAGTTGAAATTCACACCCTCTTTGGGCAATCTCTTCTCTCTTGTGCTCTTGTCTTGGTTTTTTCATGCAATTGGTGGAAGAAGTAGTGCGCTACCTCTCTTGGAGCTAGTTTCTTGCATTTGTGGTGGATTTATCTTAGTAAGAGGAGGTTTATCTTGTCATTTCTTGGACTAGGTAAGGATTTTTCTTGTTGATGTTTCATTGCTTGGTTATAGGTTTGATTTGCTAGATTTCTTGGGGAGTATAAGGATTTACAACCCCACCATTATCTATCATTTTTGTCTAGAAGTTATTTGTTGCAAAAGGTTTTACTAGGAGAAGTAAAAGGGTTTACACCCTCTTAGTATCTCCTAGTTAGCATTTGTATGCCTTGGGGAGTAAAAGGGTTTACACCCCCAATGAGATAACACTTGTTAGCTCTTCAATTATTTGACTCCATAACCCAGTAGCTAAAGGAACTAAAAATAATTGCATTGGAGAAATAAAATCTTGTATTGGTTAACGTGAAAACTCGGGATTTTGAGATTGTCTCAATTGGAATCATTTCTATGCTTAATATGCTTGGTTGAGCCAGTAGGGCGTCACCTTTGGTTAATTTCTTCTTGTCGTTGTTATAACATTTCATCTACAACCATTAGGGCTGGAGAAACCCTAACACAACTTTCTAATTAACTCACAAAACAACCAACAAAAGTTGCTAAAAGTATGCCCCTATAATCTACTAACCCTAGTGCACTTTTTGGGTGGATTGTTTGCAAGTTTTGATGGTTGATCTCTTGGTTGTAACAACTTGAATGCTACAACCATAAGGCTGCAAATTATATCTCTGCAATACTGTTTCTTACAACCTTATTTCACGCTAAAGTCTTGCTCTTTCATTCTTGAGTTAAACTAGTATTTACTAGCTTGTCTCTTGCTTATTTTACTAGACTTTTAGCATCTTCATTTGCAACACTTACTATATTTTGTTGCTGATATATATTATTGTTTACTGCTGCAGTTAGGGACAACAAACTTAACTTGTTGGTCCACCTAACATATTTCCTGCATACTTGGCTTTTCTTGTGTCTCGGGCAGGTACAATCACTCTTTGCAGGTACTCATACCTCTTGGAAACCATTGTCTACCACCAAGACTCTTTAACGAGCCCTTTCCAGACATAATTTCTTGACCTATAGGGGCTACACTTCCATCATCCCACTTTTCATCTCATTTCTCCCTAGGGTCACCCGGGATTCCGCCCTTGAGGTGATTATCTCATTTCTAAAGTGACGAGAATAACAGCCTAAGGTGACAATGGGTAGGTGTTCTCTTAGTTGTTGCCATATTGTGGTTGGGTCGAGCTTTGCCCAACCTACAACTTGTGCGATAACAAGTCCAACCATTTGACATCATAGTATATCTAGTGATTTCCCATGATGCCTTAAGCTCCTCCAATCTACTAGTGTATTCAACCTTTTCATTTTGAAGGATAGGCCCTCTCAATTCATCATAGTAGGCTCCTTATAGCCCGGGCCAACAATAACAACCACATCAAACATTGGTTGGTAGAATGGGTTGCTCTTGGCAATGTTAAAAGGAATGTCATTCCATAGGAAACACTTATCCACAAGATTATCAAATCAACCTCTTGCTTCTTTATTTTGACAATTAACCTGATGGAAGGTTGTGCACTAGGTGTGGTTCTAGAGACAAAAAAAGATGAGGTTGATGAGGGCATTGTGGAAGGTGAGGCTTTTTTGGCAATATGGATAATTTCTGGGGCTGTCTTAAGGCAAATTCCGACTTTATGTCCTAGAATTTTTGTGTAAGATGGTATTTCTACCGGCTGATTCCCCCCATCATATCCTTCCCACACAACTTGCAATTCAACCTTGGTCTATTAAGCTCCCTCGGATTCGCCATATTCCCACATAACGTCCAATTTTTCCAACATTTTCAATCTTTAAAGTAATTATTAAACCTAGGGCACAAAAAAAGTGAAAAAAATTAAAATCAACATTGGAAAATTAACAAACAATTTTTTTTGCATAAAATAACAAATTTATAATCTACATAAACCCACAGTACACTAATTCTCAACAAAAAGGGGGAAAACTGATAAGCATTGCAAAACCTATCACAAATTTGAAAAAAACAAAAAAAAGAGTTGGAAATTGTTACACATACCTGCAAAATTCACTAACAGTTTATGGGAATCAATCCCCCCCCTCCACAACAATAAGAGCCAGACATGTAGGGTAGAGAGAGCTAAGAGAGACGCTCTCCTAAAAAATCGTGCCAACGTCCTATCAAGGAATGAAAAGATGAGTCGAATATGGTTCAAGTATGTCCAATATATCTCCAATCAACTCCCCAAGAGTAAGAAATGATCCAAATGCGAAATAACCACCTCAAGAGTATGATGTCAGTCCCACACGTGTGGGTCGTCCAAATCAAATATCCAACATAATTGGCATGTGCGGTCTCCTCAAAGTTGGCGCTCCTCTAGTAAACAAAGGTGATCAATGCCACATCATCCAATGGTCCAACTAACCACCTGTAACAACTTTAACAACTTGTAACCAATTGCTCAAACACATAAATGGCCCCTATGTGTGGTCCAAGGAGGGATAATAATGCATGAGCATGAATACAATGCTCAACTGAGCAAGGATAATGAATTTGAGTGATCCATGTGGCAAATATGATGACATGGCATCCTTGTCATGTCTCGATGCACTGCCACAGATCCCAATGTGGTGACATGTATCCCAATGTAATACACGGATCCTAAGGAAAATGTCACGAATCCCATTGTTTGTAGATATGATCAAATACAAGTACACAGATCCCAGTGCAACATCACAGATACCCATGCGACGTCATGGATCTCAAGGCATGGTACATGTATCCCAATGCAAGACACCCACTTGAAGTGATGGGTCTAGCTTATTAGCAAGCCATTAGATGATAACACCTGTTGACATCTCAACACAACATAACAATTAAGGGTTAGTTTTTATATTTTCCCAAGTTTTACCAAGGGTGAACAAGATTAACCCTTATACATGTACCAAGTCTTAGGACAACAAATATTTCCCAAGTACCTAGGTGAAAGATAGGTAAAAGGATAAATAATGATGGAAAAGGGAAGGGAAAGACTTAATGTGATGACCCTCAAAGTCATTTATATGCATAGGTCCTTTTTTATCTCTTCATCTAACTTTCATGAGCTAGGGCTTTTATACAATAGCCTTCAAGAGGGAGCTTAGCGTTGAGCTACCTATCCTTGGCACTATTTCTTACTACCCCTTTATGCCTTTTTCTTTATGTGTTCAGCTTATGGAACAAGTCCCTTTTTCTTTAGATATTCATAGATAAGACAAGCTAGGGACCAGGGGCATTGACCTCATAGCAAGGTGGCATTACTCAAGATTTAAATTTTTAGCTTTTGAATTTGATGCTCTTCACCTTTAGCCTTTTTGGGCTTTATTAATTCATGCGTTTTCATCATTTAAACCTTTCTTTTGACCTTTGAAAAATCATTCATGATCATGAGAGAATTTTTACATGAATGGAATGAAATGAGATAGGGAATGTGGAAAATGAGGTTAGGATGTGGACAACACTATCTTGGCTAAGTACTTAGTAGTAGAAATTAACCCGAGAAATGACACACTTCTAAAGGAAAATATTGTCCCCTAAGGAACAACAAGGCAAATAATAAAACTATGCATGTTATGAAGTGCTATCGAATATATTTAGCATTTACAACTAGGAAGTTATAGCATCACATCCCAATGAACATCAACACATGGAACATCAAGATAGAACATACTAAAACCATATTTTACCATCCATGGTGCATTTGTCATCTGAGGAAAGGAGCTATATCACAATTGAGTTAACACGATCATACATATGATGGAGATAATAAGCACTGTTTGAGTATGGTGAAGACGAGCAAGATATCTCGTGCTGAACAACAACAAGACACCTTGTAAGGGTACCTCAGAAGTTGTCACCTCTGGGGGGTAACGTGGAAAATTAGGGTTTTGACCCAAAACTCCATGAAATAATAAAATATATATCTCGAAGAATAGCAAGAAGTGTCTCCACAAGTGGGCCCTCCAAGGATATGCTCAAAATAGTAACAAGACCAAGTAAATGCATGCAAAAGCCACATGTGTGGTACTCCAAGTATGCCGCATGCCCCTCCATAAAACTCCTCCATAACCACCTCCAATAAAATAATATATATGACAAGTCAAATAGGTGAGGGCACCCTCCAATGAAAGTAAACTGATGACAAGTGTTGTTGAAATATCCATGCATTACAGATGAGAGAGTACCTAGGAGAGGTGCACTCTAGAAAAGTGTGCCATGTAAGCTACCTCAACCACCCACAAATAATAAAATATTCTGTAATGAAGTGTGCCCTAGGAGAATGTGCCAAGTTTAGTTAGAGCTCAATAATAAAAAATTACTCCATATGCCATGTAATAAAGATGTTTAACCAACCCAAGAGAGTGCGCCCTAGAGAAGTGTGCCAACCTCTCTAAGGAGACAAAAAATAATGCATGCTTTGGTAATTGTGTCCAATAAGGGGGGCACACCACTGGAAAATCTGAACCAACTATAACTAACACCTTCATGTGTGAAAAGGAAGTCAATGAAGTAGGGCACTTTAGCTATTAACCTTAATATGGATAAATTAGATTAATTCAACCATTGAACAGTTAAATCGACCTCAACATGTGTGCACAAAGGTTAATGCTGAAATAAAACCATAGTCTCCCTCCAAATAGTCACCAAATGATTAAATCACCATGAAATTATGTGCCAATGAAGGGTGCACCCTAATATAGTGTTGTACCATGTAAATAGAAGATGTTCTCCCTAGCAAAACACCTCCATGATGACAACAAAACATAAAGCCCAACCTAAGGTGCACCACCACCAAGGGATATTATTACATCAAAGTTCATCATCCAACCTTGGGAAAATGTTCAATCACCATCATATGTAGTACCTCCCATTCTAACACAAACTTAGGAAATAACATATCAATGAAGGTACTACTTGTTGATTTTTCAATAGGCAAGGTTAAGCATGAAGTTCATTCCATTTTAGCATTTAACTTGACCATAACTAATAATGTTGCAACAACCAAGATCACAAGAAGAAACACCATGCACAAGAACACAAGAAGTATCCTTGGAAACCCTTCTCAACAAGGGAAGAAACCCAGCCAAATCCTTTGCTATATTCTTCAAGATAAAGGCCTTCACCACCAAGAAAACCTAACACACAAGAGGGTGCTTGCAAACCCTAGAAGACTAGCGCCCAAGAGAGGTGTGCACTTTTTCCAAGTAGATGTACTTACTGAAATTTCCAAACTCACACAAAAGATATAATTCCTCAATGCAGAATTTACCTTTACTTATATTAGACTTTACCTGTCAACAAAAGTGTCTATTGGCACAACAGGGCCGACCTCTTTATCTCATAATATAATTAAATATTAACCAGATTAATTATCTTTTACATTAATTATGAATTACATTAAGGTGGGGTCGACCTGTACCCTATACATTACGATTAGGGTTACAGGCAAGTCAGAGGAGGCTAATACATCATCTTCATCTTTGTCTCATGATGATGCACCCAACACTTTGGGATTTCACACGTTCACCTTGTGCTCAGCTATAGGCACATCCATCTCTGTAGATCTCCTTTCTCACTGCGTGACACAGGAGAATCATATGGAGTTCTTCTCAACTCTCTGTAAGGAGGAGGCTATCTCTACGTTCCAACTCTGTCTCAGATAGGAACCACACACCCCTCTCAGGGGCTCTCTCTCAGGTTTGTGTCCTGGAGAATTTCTCACGTAGATGTAATCATCAACACTCTCTCTCAGTTCGGGAGGCATTCTTCATCATGCCAAGTCTCACACGAATGTATTTTGAACTTGGTTCTTTGCTGTAGTTATCAACACTCCCTCTTAACTAGGGAGGTATCCTTCACCAAGATAATTTGGTGAATATTTCTGCAATCTGCTCATGTATAGGAAGGTACTGCAAGTGTACTATTTTCCTCTGCATCATGTCTCTGATATAATGATATTTTATCTCAACGTGTTTCGATCTTATCATGAAACACTGGGTTCTCAAAGAGATTTACACACAACTCTGGTTATCATCATAGGATCCATCTCATGATCAAGTAAATCTGTTAGAAGCTTGTGAAGTCATATTGCTTTGCACACTCGATGCTGCATACTCTACTTTTGTGGTACTCAAGGGCACATGGCTTTGTTTCCTGCTGCACCAGGAAACCATGGCAAACTTCACGGTAAAACAACAACCGGATGTGCTCTTTCGGTCCACTGTACTTTTTGTCCATTCTGCATATCCCTGCAAAGTCAAGTCTACACTAGAGACATCTCATAGGCTATGTCTAATTGTGCCTCATAGATATCTCAATAAATGTTTCACTGCTCTCTAGTGAGTCTGTCTCAGCTAACTCATGGAATGACTAAGTACATTTACCGCATAGCATGAATCAAGTTTGGTGCTAACTAGATACATTAGTGATTCAATCAGCTGTGGATCAATCTTGGCTGAATCGTCATCATTCATTTTCTTCAAATCCATCACCGTGGATTTGCATTCTGTCATACTGAACTTCTTTAATATTCCCATTGTATATTTTCCTTGACTCAGGAAAATCTCATCGGTCCTCTGTCATACTTCTTGTCCCAAGTAGTGCATCATACTCATATCCTTCATCTCGAAATCAGAAGTCAAAGCTTACTTGTATCCAACAACAAGGCTTTCTAAATAAGTCATGAAAATCAGGCTCTGATCACCAACACTGTAATAATATAGGTTTGGATGAGCAATACTCTTGCTGAAACCCAAACTCATCAAGAATCGATCCATCTGATATAGTTTCCAACTCATGGATGGTAGTACCAATGGAAGTGTATCGGGCTTACTGGATCAAGTGTCTCATCATAGACAACTCCCTCAGTTTGTGAGAATCCTTTGGCTATAGATCTCGCTTTGTATTTCTCGACACTTCCATCAGCTGCATGTTTGATCTTATAGATCTACTTGGAAGTTACCACAGACTTCCCTTCTGATCTCTGAACAATATCTTGAACATCATTCTTTTAAGATATACTGGTATTCGTTTGTTATGGCATCTTGCCATACCTGTTCTTTTGTTGCTTCTCCAAGACAAGGAGGCTCAAAATCAATGAAGTGGCTCATGGCTGAAGGATAGCTCGAAAATATCTTTTGCTTTCTCGGGATGTGCCTTGAGGGGCTTGTATGTTCCTTTGCCTCCTGCAGAGTGAGCCTTGGCAGGCCTTTTATGCCCTACTGTAATATCTCTGGACATATCAACTGGAGCAACTGGAATAATGTTTGTCTCGACCCTCCCTTTGAAATGCTGAAGGGGAGAAGGTATTGTCTCACTGTCAATCTCCATCTGAGATTCTTTGGATCTTTGAAAGGCTATCTCTTCTTCAAGGAAAACATCTCTGCTTTTCTGAATCTTTCTCTGACCAGGGATGTAGATCTGGAATGTCTTCGAAGATTCACTGTTTATCCCATAAATGTATACTTTCTCCCTGAAGGGTCTAGCTTGGACTTCTTCTCTTTGGGTACATGAAAATACACTAGGCTTCACTCTCAGGCTTCACTCCGGTGAAGGTTTCTTTGGGAGTTATGTTTTTCAAAGTCTGGTGAAGACTCTTGAACATATACTGTGTCATGCATGCTTCTGCCCATGGAATCATAGAAAGATTTTGATCATGCATTATTGCATTGGTTGTCTCAATGATGGTTCTATTCTTCCTCTTTCTCAAATAGTTTTGACACCCTCCGAGTCAATTGACTCCCTTTGAAGGATAAGCATCTTCATTTGTTCTTAACCTGTTTGGAACAAGAAAACAAGAGGAACCAAAACAAGAATATCTCCTAAAGGAGAATAATGAGTACATCTCCAGAATCAAAACAATTTAAGGATTGTTGTCACAGCTACAACAACTACTTGTAATGTAGCAAACTTTAGAAAAATAGGTTAGAGGAATGACAATTTCAACAATCAAAGCTGGAGTCTTCACTTCCAGTGTGTTGTTCCTCTGAATGCACTGAGATCCCTTTGGATCCAAGACTTCAGCAAAAGGTTCCTTTGTCCTGTAATTACCCTCATGACAATGATACAAATAATATATATACAAGTGCATACTTGAGGGTGCTGATATGATTTCTCCAATGGCACATGGTTGATCTCTGTCCTCTGACATCTTCATGAAGGATGTAGTCACAGTGACACCTTTTTGTATCACCCACTATAAGTCTTCCTTTGAAGTCTTGTCTTCCAGGAACTTGAAGTTGCTTGATCCATCAAGCTGATCTTCCATCATAGTTTTGTTCATTATAATTTTAGATTCTTCACAACCCTTTGTCAACTGGGCTAGAAAACCTAACGACTAGGCTAGCCTAGCACTTTTAGGTTTTGTAGGACTTATGATTGCCAACAATAAGCTTTTGAAAGATAAGAGAACACTGGTGAGTTGAAGAGCTCCTTTAATGAGTTGCTGAATCCCTAATACTGAAATTTCTGTAGAAATTAGCGAAACCCTAGAAACCCTCGAGCGAAAATTTCAAAATGCTCGGAATTTCAATCTGAAGCTTGTTGGAGGTGCGTTGAAGGAGGCCGTACACTCCTATGGTATTTTTAGGCCCAGCGTCCAAGTGCTAAGTGTTGAAACCTCTTAGAAAGATAGTTCGTACGAAATTTCCGGAAACCCTAGGAGGGTCGTACTGTTTTGCAGCATAGAGAAGATGGCTGAAAATTGCTTGTGCAATGGGTTCTTCAAGAATTATGCTCTGATACCATGTTGATTTTTCAATAGGCAATGTTAAGCATGAAATTCATTCCATTTTAGCATTTAACTTAACCATAACCATTAATGTTTCAACAACCAAGATAACAAGAAGAAACACCATGCACAAGAACACAAGAAGTATCCTGGGAAACCCTTCTCAGCAAGGGAAGAAAACCCAGCCAAATCCTTTGCCATATTCTTCAAGAGAAAGACCTTCACCACCAAGAAAACCTAGCACACAAGAGGGTGCTTGCAAACCCTAGAAGACTAGTGCCCAAGAGAGGTGCGTACTTTTCCCAAGTAGATGTACTTTCTGAAATTTCCAAACTCACACAAAAGATATAATTCCTCAATGGGAAATTTACCTTTACTTATATTAGACTTGACCTGTCAACATAAGTGTCTATTGGCACAATAGGGTAGACCTCTCTATCTCGTAATATAATTAATATTAACCAGATTAATTATCTTTTACATTAATTATCAATTACATTAAGGTGGGGCCGACCTGTACCCTTTACATTACAATTAGGGTTACAGACAGGTCTGACTCTTGAACAATATAACAAGGGATCTCATACACCCACTAGTGCTCAACCACTAGGGGCACATCCATAGGGATGTCCATATCTCTGGCTCACTACATTAAACAGAAGAACCACTCTCACTAGTGCTCAACCAATAGGATCACGTTCCCTGTTCTCGTCCACAGGCACGTCCACTCAACATATCTTCTTTCCCACTGCATTACACAGGGGTGTCATCTGGAGTTCATCATCAACTCCTTGCTTAGAGGAGGCTAATATATCATCTTCATCTCTGTCTCATGACGATGCACCCAACATTGTTACCGGAAGCTTCCCCCCCCCCGCTTCAAAGCCTCGAAGCTCAACCTGAGCGGGTTCTGTCTCATGACGATGCACCCAACAGTGTTACCGGAAGCTTCCCCCCCCTGCTTCGAAGCCTCGAAGCTCAATCCGAGTAGGTGCATCCAGGAAGCTCGGGCTGAAGCACGCTTCAAAATTAAGGAAGCACGCTTCGGGGCTCTTGAGCACGCTTCCTGCCATTTCCGAAGCGTCCCCCTCTAAAGCGCGCTTCAGAAATTTGGAAGCGTGCTTCGGAGGGCGCTTCACAGGCGCTTCTGAGGAAGGCCTACGCGCTTCCAAGGGGGAATGAGGTTTTTGGGTGTGCAGTTGAGGGTTATTTTTCCTTACTAGTGCTATTTAAAGAGGTCCCCACCCCCTCCATTTCACCCACCCTAGTAATTAATGGTAATGTTAAATTCGTAAAGTAAAAGTGACATTTTCCTTTGGGAGTGGTTCCAACCTCATTGGACTTCATATGGAGAAAGTAGAATTTTAGGTCCCATTCAAAATTCAACAGACTTAACAGTTTTCAGGATTTCAGGAATGGCAAGATTGCAATGTTTCCATTGGATTCTATCATGTATGAGGGTATGGAACTGACATTTAATCAAGAGAACCAAGCCCTTTATGTACCTCGATGTTGGTGGCATTGATTGTTCAAC
>ML822436.1:127915-139885 GCA_009831015.1 Picea engelmannii | reverse complement strand
ATTGTTATTGAGTTTTCTGAATCTAGCTTGTAGTTTGATTCTCCTATTCCCTTGATGGGATATTGATAATCATCTCCAAGAGTTACTTTTTGAGAAAACTTCTTTTTTGAAATACAAGAGAGAGTATTTTTCTTACCCGTCATGTGCTTTGATGCATCGCTATTAATGAGCCATGTGTCCTCTCCAGGTGATACTGATCCTGAGAGAGCTAAGATCAAGACATGGTCCTTAATCATCTTCATAGTTGGTTCTTCATCTTCGGCAATGTGAGCATGTTGCCTTCTTTGCTTCCTCTTGTACTCTTCTCTTCTGATTGGACAATTATTCGCCGTGTCCCATCTTATCACAATGATAGCATTGTATAGATGAGAGATCTCGCCCCTTGCGTTGTCCTTTCTTCTGAAAATTTCTTGAATGAGATTCTTGATTATTGAATTTGTTTGATGGTTGCGGTTCTCTCTGAGATTTCCTTTTGAAGTAGGGTTTCTTGCTTCCTCCTTTTGTATGAGTAGCAAGGGCTTGATCATCGTCCCTTGCTAGTAGTGCTTCACGGTTGGCTATCCTTGTCTCTTCTTGGGTGCATTCTTCCCATAGGCTCTCAAACTGTAGTTTTTCTTTTCTGCCACATACTGACTGGATGAAGGCATCCCAAGGTCTTCCGGGACCATTTAGGGTGGTTATCACAAATTCGTCTTCGACGATGGTGTCTCCAATCGCTTTCAACTGTTCTTTTATTTCGGAGATTCGGGAGAAATATTCTTGAATCGTTTTTCCTTTTCGCATCTTGCTATTCTTCAACTGAGTTCTGAGATTCATCTTTCGATTGATGTTCTTTCCACTGAAAAGGTGTGCTCTAGGTGCCAAATTGATCCTTGGGGGAGGGCGCAACTTTCTAGGAGGTTAGGGCGCTGAAAAGAGATACTTTTTCAAAACCCTAATTTGCAGGTGCTGCAGCAGTGATGTTTTTCTCTTGCAAATAGTGTTTCGTTCAGGTTGGCTTTGAAACCATGTTAATTTTTATGCCATTATTATAGTTCTTTGCATTTCAATAGATAAGAGCATAATAGGAACATGATCACTGAGAAATACACATTCACAAGAGACACAACATTTATCCTGGGAAACGCTCTAGGGGAAGAAAACCCAGCAAAAACTTCCTTATCATAAATAGCTTATACAATGTTCAAGAGATAACTCAAAACCAATATAGAAAATCCTCCCCAAGAGATGCGCCACTCTTCTTCTCCTCTGTCTGGTAATTGCAGCTTGCCTCATAAGAGAAATGAGCAAGTGAGTTGTGTGTTTGAAGTGAGGCGCTAGCTTCTTATTTATACAAGACTGGCACGTGTGAAAGGTCACAACTGGCAGGGCCAACCTCTCACTCTGGGTGGGTAAACCCACCTTTAATTAATTCTGGGTCTTCCATAATAACTGCTGGGGCATTGAAAGCAAAGCAATAGGAAATGATGAGAAACTTTTGGAGTATAAATTGCAAGGGTTGGATTGCACATTCACCAAGGAGGGAAATGAAAGGAGTATAATCATAGGAGCTACTAATGTCCTATGGAGATCATGTATGCTCATTTATCTTCAATGTTACATGGGGATGCATTCCCTAGGGTTGAGGGCGTGCTCCACCCACTTACTATGTTGCTTGGGTCGTTGAAACTTTAATCAAAAGATCTTCCTATGTCATTATTTTTGCAAAACTCGATGAAATGTAAGGATTTCCCCTCCCTTGAAATTGGTGATACATGGGCACTCCCCCAAAAATTTGCCCTTTGGAATTCAAAAAGTAAAAGAGAATGGAAACCTTAAATCCATGAACAATGAACTTGGTCAACTTAGTTTATAAATCTTTCGCAAAGAGACTTGGAGTCGTGAGAATTGGAGTCGTATGCTGCATGAGGATTGGATTTGGTAGAGACTATGTATCGGTCCTTGGTGATGGAGGAACATTTCCATTCCTCTATCGAGGTCGATCTCTTTTAGCTACTTCTTGTCATTCTTTTTTTTGTTATGAATTGTGTTGCACGTTATTGTTTACTATGTACTATTTATAATTTGAATGGTTGTATTTTATTTTGTCTTTTGATGTTCATGTATCACTCATCAATATCTTTTGAATGTTGTAAATTCAATGAGAAATACAGTAGGGATTGATGAATCATGTTTGTTACAACTTGCATGCGAATGCAAATTTTATTAAACTTTTTCATGGTTTCATGAAATTGTTCATGTTTGTTAAGTTGATTCAAATCATACAATCATAAATGTTTTTTTTCATATCGTATATCAATATGTTCATGGTTAAGTTTTAAGTTATAATACTTAACAATTAGATGTATCATTAATGTTTTCACATATTTAAATTTTTATTTCTTTCAGAATTTTGGAGATAGAGTCTCTTATGCTAGGGACCTCAACGCTTGTGATGATGCTCCCTACAATTTTTGGGGTGTCTAGACTCTCCACGTCCATAGGATGCGTTACACTGATCCTATGCCCTAGAAGCTTGGGAGAACATTGTTTATGTCATAATGGGGAGGTTTTCCTCCAAGAATGCTTTGACACTTTATTGGAGAGTGTTCATGTTCTCGTTGGGATCCTCAAAATAGTCTTCCCCAAGAGGCCATGGAGCCTTGAGGTTTTCGTTACTTGTAGCATACCTTCCCCCGTCCCCTCTCCCCGGCCCCCCCTACCGCCTTAAGTGTTCGATTCTGATTTTGGCCATTTTTTGGGAGTAGTTGTTTCTGTTTCGTCTAACAAACCAATTGTAGTCATTGTAACCTTATCCCGAAAAACAACCATTGGAATTATTGTTGTTTTTGATGGTTCCAAAACTAGTGACCTCTATTTGTACTACTATTGTAGCTTGTGTGTTATCTTTGTAACTTTGAGTGGGGTGTTCAAATCTAGAATAGGGGAGGTAGACTTTATTTGTAAATTTGTTTAAAATGTGATAGATAATCACGATTGCTTAGAGTTAGTTTCTGTCTCGTTAGTACTTGGTGAGTTGTAGATTGCCTAAATGGATGCTTAATTGGCTACTTAACTCTCCGACCTTAATAAGATAATATAATATAAGATAATTTTATTAATGTCCAACGAATGACCAGAAAAGCAGGTCAGTGGGATTGAAGAATACAACAAGTGTGGGAGTGCAAAAGCATCTCCTAGATAATGCTGAGAATATCATAAAGAAAGAAACCCTCGGTCTAATTACAACCAAGGAAGAAGTATATATAGGAGTGTCATATGTGTGGTGATACAAGGTGGGAGTGTCCATTGTGGGAGTTGTACATCTCAATACTATTCGAGAGAGAAAAATCTGAAGGTGAAGCCAGTGAGGTCAATGTCTCTTGGATATGATGACCGATGGCGAAGGGGGTGATAGGGGTCGCGCTGGCTCACAGTCGGAGTCCTCGAGTACCGTAGGGGGATCTAGTTGTATGATCCTGGGGGGATGTAGAAGCGAGGAAGCTCAGCTCACCTACCATCCGAGGTTGAAGGAAAGAAGCTTTGAATGGATATTTGACCGCTTTGCTGGGGCTGGGGGGCGGTCTAATGGGCAAAGGTGCCCTGCTTAGAACCTGTATGAAGCTGAACCATCTGTTGCGATGAGGCTGCAAAAAACTAGATGGTAGTTGTATATGATCTTATATAAGAGGCATGAAAAAGATGCATAGGGAAGTCATCGTATATGATGTATATTGGGGTTGTGTGTTCTCTATGGGAAGTCCATGAGGTGATCCTCTATATACACTATTCAAAATATGTCGGGTGGAACAAAAGCAATAGAGTCTTTATAGATGTTAGGTAGGCTATGTATAGAAGGGAGATTGACATGAGATGAGATACACATCGTCAAGTTTAAGAGCGAATTGGGAGACACTGAGAGTTCTCACAAACCTAAGATATGCTCCAAACCTTGTTGGTGTCTAGGGGAATTTGCCTCTGCAACTTTCTGTGTCATGGCCTTCTTCCATTTTTCCCAATTTAGAGCTGGGAAGGTGGCCATGCCCATGGCCTCCGCAATATCTTTCTCACATTGGTGGAAGCCTTCTTCAACCCCTGTATCGACCCTAATATACTACAACAGCAACAACGAGACATGGTACTTGACCTGACTGTTTGTTATTCCTTCTATGGCACTAGAATTGCTAGATGGGTACCACCTAGTGCTGCCTAGAACTAGTCCCTTATAACCCTAATTCTTCCTAGAGCTACTTGAAGCTAATCTAGAATTCTAGATGGAGCTTTGAATCAAATGAGAAATGACTGTGAAGCTTCTTCTCTTTCCATAAATCCCAATTGCCATTAGAAATTCCCATGTTGAACAAGACATGCATTAAACTCAGACCCATTCTATAGTATTCCCATGTAAGAGGATTAGATGGTATGGTGTAAGATGAAATTGCAATGATCACGTGAAATGGAGAGGGGAGGCCAACTAGCAGGGGCATTTAATCCCCCCATTTGCACTGCATGCAATTGACAACACAGGTGGAAGGGGGAATCTCCCCTATCTTAAACATTAATATAACAGCCACCTAGGGCTTTGGAACCATGCCACAAGAAGGAACCATGATCAAAGGGGGGGAAGGAGGGATGCTCTTGCCCCCTTGTCATTACTTTTTACTAGTTCACCTTCTTTCAAGGTAACACCTATGTTTGCCATTTTGCATGCCTCTATGATGACATCTCTTTTGACTTGGAAGTAGGTTATTCTGAGGAAGCTGTGAGCTTGGGAGAGTGTACTTTGGACTATATAGGGGACTCTTGGCAATTTGAACGGCTTGGTGGGCAGATTGACCAAATGATGATCATTGAATCCACTATGATGGTTGTCTCCTGGATACTGTAGTTTAGGAGCACAGTGAGCCCTTGGTATGTTGCAAGGGCCTCCACTTCATTGTTAGTTGCTGTGCCTAGGCCCTGTGCTATCTCAATTACTTTTTGACTGACAGGATCAAGGAGGATCCTGACGATCTTGACTCATTACAATTTAAATGATGATGGATAAAATTATATGATGTATTATTGTATTTCATTTTTATCTAGGCATTGATGATTTTGCAAAGATACATACAATGATTCTCCTATTTCTAATACCAATTTCCAAATTGTGTAATGATGGCCATTTGGATCATGGATATTGTTGCTTTAAAAATTATTTGAATGAAATTTTCAATAATTATGCATTAAAAAATTCTGCTGTATTTATATTCATATTTTTTTCCTTGATTTTTAATATCTGGGGCAGGTTCCCAACATCGGGGACCCTGTCGTCTGCTGCAATGTCTTCAGAAATTTAGGGGTGTCTCCACATGTTGACAAGAATGTATCCCCAGGTCCCTGCATTTGCAAAACTTGGTGGAACATAGAGATTAGAGTGAACTTTCCTGTTTTCCATGGTTTTTATTCATTGTGATGGACTGAAGATGCGGGTGATCAGGTCTGGACTAACACGTTACAGGCAACCCATGTTCTCTGAAGAGGTCTGCTAAGGAGCTCTGTATGCTACCTAGTAGTTTTTGTTGTAGCCAGTGTTTGGTAGATATGTAAATACCATCCATTCTTGAATGTAAGGATCATGAACTCAATGATTGTCCAAAACCAACTCCAAAAAGAGATTTGTGATTGTCATTTCATATGCATCAGCAACATTCCAAGAATGTAAGATAAGATTTAAAAACTTGAAGAATTGCTTATGATATGAGTAACATGCCTCGAAATCGTGGAGGAAGCCTTGGATTACTTCCAGGTTTCTGCCTTTACAGAATGTCTATGTTGTGCTTATATCTGTATTGTGTGTACCGATACACTACAACTGTGATCTTCCCTTTTAAATGCTTGTTTCTGAATTTACATCAATAACGATCTAAATGGTGTTTGTTATTCACATAAAATTTTAGGAATATGCATATCAATGAACATCGGTTGGTAATAGGTTTAGACTTTTAGTAGTGATCTGCTATATTATGGAAATTCTTTTTATTTCATTTTTAATTTTTTTGTGAGTGGAGCAGGTCCGCATCTCAACAATGTCTGAATCAGATAATCCCAAGTTCCGTGGGAAAGTGCCAGCCTGGCGTCATGCCAGATGCTTCCTAGAGACTGGCTGGTGGACTAGTCCAATAGAAAAGATGCCTGGCTGGGACAGCCTGACTGATGAAGATAAGAAGTCTGTTCAAAGCATGGCAAAACCATACATTCAGGATACCAACCAAGGTATCATAGTTTGTTGGATCATAATTAGTGGCAGAATGTCGCTGAAGTGATAAATAATATAGGCACAGTGCTATTATTTGTATTTCCGAGAAATCTTTGCTAGATACATTTTCACATTTCTTTATTTCAGATTCAAAAAATGATGTGGGTGAGCGTAAGCCTGAAGAACCTCGTCGGGAAGGGAAATCTAAGAAGCGTAAGCCTGATGAATGTGAAGCATTGCCTAGTAAAAAGCCAAATAAGGCACACTCAAATAAGAGTTCTGTGAAATTAGATAGTAATAGTAATTTGGGAGAAGGATCTTCGGCAGAAGCCACAGAGTTGCAACTGAAGCTGGAAAATCAAACAAAGGCATTGTGGAAAGTCAAGGATGACTTACAGAAGCATGTCAAAACAGTGGAGTTGCGCGAGATGCTTGAATCTAATGGCCAAGACCCAAGTGGTGCAGAATATGAGTTGAGGGAACGATGGTATGTGCTGGTAGAAATCAGAGATAGAGAGGAAATGAAATCAGAAGTTAATTCAGAATGTATAAAATATCCATGATGCTGTGCCCCTGAATAATGTCGTGGATTTCTCTGAACTTATGATTTACTGCATACACCTTTCATGTTTTTTATAATCTGGTCTAGGAAACTTCTTTTCTGAATGGCCCTTTCTTCCCCATAGGAACAGTGGAATTCAGTTTTTTATTGTACAATCTATAGCATGTTTATCCTGGACATGTTGATTTTCCATTCATCTAAGAACTTGTTTTATGTTTCATCTTCTTGTCATTGATGTCTTGAAATATTTTATCCCCACTCTTCACATGGTCAGTTCTGTGTACTTTAATTCCAACTTGCTGTTCTTTGTGCCAACACCTGTTTTCTTTTCCAATTTATATGTTATTATATATATGCCTTGAGGGGTTCATATTTCCTTGTGCCCACTTTGTATATTGAAGTTTTCTGTTTACTGTTTGTGTGTCCTCTTTCTCTCTCTTACTGCATACGATATCCAAAGTTGTCTTGCAATTGAAATTTTTTGTTTGTATTCAAATCCTTGTAATTCTATTTTGAAAGCTTCGCAGTTGCTCTCATTTAGTATGGTGTGGCACTTATCCTAATTCCTTTCTTTTTCAGCTTCTTTTTCAATGATTGGTAATCTCGTATCTAATGACCAACATGTATCACCTTCTTCCTTGTGAGTGCTTCAGCTTAAAGGTATTATAGCATTAGCATAGTGAAGCCACGTGGTAGACACTTGAAAATGACATGTATTGTTGCATGGTAGGAGTCACAAGGTCCATTTCTAGGAATTCCAACACAAGATCTGCTATTAAAAATGTCCAACAGTGTTGCAAAACTTGTCATTGAAAAAAAATTGTAGTGGTCATTGAATTGGGAAATGGGTGGAATTGGAAAAAAATTGGCAAAGCTCTGCAATCACAAACTTGGATTCCGATTGAAAAATTCTCAAAAAGGGTAAAATCAGGAGAATCATAGAGTTTTGCAACACTGATATTTAATATTAGGATGTTAAGAAGAAAAGGAACACACAACATATTTATCCAATCTGCAGAATGAGGGATACTGTAGAAATTTCAGACCCCAACCCCGTTTCAAATGTCAATGAGACAACATAGTTTAGTGCCTAACCCACTTTGCAATTTTCAGCTGCAAATTAGTTAGCAGAAAATATATAACTCATGAACAGAAACACATGAAGTCTGCTACAGCAATTAACTCAGAAATAAAACACACCCAGAAAATTAACACAGATTTTTGGTCCAAAAATCAAGACTCTGGAAAAACAAACAAGGTGAAAACCAGTGAGAGAGGGGAGGCTTTTATTATTCTTGAGTTCTGAGAATTTTTTCTAGACAGAAAATTACAAAAGCAATAAATACAGACTTATCTTGACTTCCATTCAACTCCTAACTTCTCAGAAAACACTGAAAGACAGCTCCTCGATTTCTGTAACATAAATTCGTACACAGTACGGTTGTACCAGCAATAAACTCTGAACAATGCCTCGAACATTGTGCCAGCTGACTGTAAACTCAACTTAGAAATTTCTACCTGCTACATTCCTTGATTTCGTGCCATCACTCGCCTGGAAAGTTGTGCAGCAAATATTCCTCGATTTCTGTGCCCTCCAACAGTGTGTGGCCTGTCTCAATCTGTACAGTACGGTCAGCTTCTCATGCTGTTGCTGTCTCCTGGAAATGCATGCTAGCTTGCTGCCTTGGAAATCGCACCGCTAGCTCTGCAAGTTGACTTCTCTTTCTCAGCTCGTTTCTCTCTCTCTTGTGCTCTCAAATTCTCATGAAGACTGCCAAACCAATGGGGTGGCTCTTTCCCTAATTAGGCCTCACGAGGGAAGGTGAAGAGTCATTTAATCTGACAGTGGAGATTAGATTAGATCAATGTTGGTGATTAAGAGACCCATTAGTCACCCGCTTCACTTACTTTCATAAAGTCACTTTTAATTTCACATCAGATGAAATTAATGCAGTGGGGACCACATTGAACACGTTCCCATGCCTAGGCATCTAAGTGACGAGAAACACTTGTCCTTGGTACTTTTTTTAATTTAATTTAACACTCCCTCTTATGGAGGAAAGTGTTCCTCACCACCCCAAGCTTATCTCTGAAAGGTATAAACTTGCCTCTCCCCAAAGATTTAGTGAGAATGCTTGCCCCGTGCTCATCTATGGATATAAAGTGTAGCTTAACAACTCCTCTTTGAACATAGTCTAGACGCTAGGATGAAGTGATATCTAATCTCGATGTGTTTAGACCTGTCATGGAAAAATGGATTCTTAGAGAGTTTGATGCAACTTTGATTGTCACAGTAGATTACCGTGGGTCTCATCTGCACACCAAATATCCCAACCAACAACTTGCGAAGCCATATGGCCTCACAATTGGCCTGGTTGGCTACCATATACTCATCCTCTGTAGAACTCAAAGCCATTGACTTTTGTTTCCTACTGAACCAAGACACCACCGCTGAGCCCAATCCAAAGCAACAACCTGAGGTACTCTTCCTGTCACTGACACATCCTGCCTAATCTGGTATGTGTAGCCAATCAATCTAACTCCATCCCCTCTCTCATAGTTCAGGCCATAATCCAACGTACCCTTAAGGTACCTGCGCACATGTTTTGCTGCCACCCAATGCAATCTCCGAGGCTCCACCATAAACTGACTAAGATAGTTGACAACAAAACAAAGATCTAGTCTAGTGTTGACTCGATATATCAACGAACCAATCAACTGACGATAAAACGTGGGATCAACCATCTCCGACTCAGAAGAATGAAGCTTCTTCTAGTTGGTTATCATGGGTGTGGACACGGGCCTACAATCCTACATCTGGAATCTACTCAGAATATCAACAACATATCTACCCTGTCCCAGAAAGATGTGTCCAGGCTCTTGCCAAACTTCCAATACTGAGAAGTAGTGCATCAATCCAATGTCTTTCATCTCGAACATGCACATGCCCATCACAGAACAATACCTCATATCCCCTATCCTCAATAGTGGAAATTGACACCAAGTTTTTGTTCAAGCCCGTAACAAATAGGACATCTCTCAACAACATGGGAGGTAGAGACTCTCTTTGAAATGATGTCGTCCCACTACCAACTGCCTTGACCACCGAGTCATCTCCAAACACCATCTCAAGATCCCTAATCTCTGTAAGATTAGTGAAAGACACCTGTCATATGGAGGGAGGCACTGCTATTAATGGACCAAATATTGGTAGATGATACTCTAGAGGAAAGACACACCAACAATGAATGCTCCTTATCGAACTTATGAGTAAACTCCTCCACATCTTATTGAAGCTGCAACTTCTTCTTCTTGATAGGACACTGCCCAACATAGTGCCCAAACTTGTGACAAGCAAAGCACTTGACTTTGCTCAAGTCTTTCTTCCCTTCACCTTTCTGCTTGTTCCCTCGCTTGGATCCCTTCTTGGACTTGTTCTTTCCTTTAGCTGCAAGTGCGACATTCTCTTCTTCATTACCTGTAGATGAACTCCCATGCACATAGCCTCTTCGAGTTTCCTCCTGAATGAAGTCATCCCAAAGATGGGCCCATCTGGGAAGATTTTCCCTTGCCACGATGCCCTCAACAAAGACAACCCATTGTTTGTTCACCCCATTCAAAGCAGTCCTCACAAGTTCACTGTCAACAACAACACCAAGTTCATCTCTCATCTGAGTACGCTTGGTAAGATAGGTGGCAACACTTTCAATCTTGGTAATTTTAATGCTCTTCAGTTTCTCCTTCAATACCATTTTCCAATTTTCATTGGAACTCTAGTAAATTTTGGTTAAGGATTTCCACATCTCATAGGCATTGGACTTCTCGGTCACATGTGGAATCACATGGTCCTTAATGGCTTCATGGATAATTCTTTTGACCTTGTTATCACACAGTTTGTAGTTTGGGTGAAAGACATATGAAAGGATGTCAAACTAGTGTAACTGAACCAATCCCACTACTGTCACCCCAATGGGAAGGTTCTTTCTGTTTAGGGAGGTAAGACCCAGGGGAGACGTCCCCGGTGACCTGGGGTTTTGAGAAGGCAAAAGGTTTAGCAAGGCTAAGTGATAATTTCCCCCTCACAAGTCACCACTGAGCAGAAAGTCCGACTTATAGCCAATAAATATGAAAGATAACCGGAAGTAGTAACCAATAAGAGTACCTGCCCGAGGCAAAGCAACAATGAAACTACATGTGCAAGCTTGCTTGCTGGTTAGTACTTCATATAACCAATGACTTTCTGATAATAAGCAATTGAGCAATAATATTGATGAAGTAAATCAATGTTTATACAATGGCAATCATTACACAATATCACTTCACAATAAATGCTATTGAAGCTTCACAGTAAACAATGGCAATTTGTCATCAATGTAACAATACTTGAAGCAACGCTTTAGCTAATCATCCAATTGCTTTTAAAGACAAATAGATGCTGCAATGAGTATGCTTATAGCACAAGTAAAAGGTAGCAGAAATGGGGTTAGAAGATTAGTCTAGGCTAGGGTTAGAAAGGTTAGTAAGAGATTGCTCAAAGTGTTTAGAAGTTGTTTGTGATCAAAGTACTCAACACACAAGGCCTTAGATCAGTGCGCTGCTAGGGTATATGGAGTCAAAGAGGCCGCCAAGGTTGAAGGATTGAAATGATAATGGAAGACCAAAGACAAGAGGGTTATATGTTGAGGTGTTGCTAAAGCAAGGCCTCAACAATGAAACCCTAGGGGAGAGAGGCTCACCAAGGTGTAGAAACCCTAGGCCTTAGTGCTCTTTCCTCCTTCTTTAGCTCAATGGAAATAATAAAAGCGACTAACTTGAATAATGATTGATAAAGTCTAAGACAAGAGAGTTTGATAGAATTAGGGTAAATTTGCAAAACAATAGTATCTTTTAATTTCAATGATCAAAGATAGCTAGATCTATATATCAACAGAGATAGAACACATAGAATGTAGATCTATGAAAGACAACAATAAACTTAGAAATGAAACTCTGATCTAATATGAATAGAAACTCAGATCTAAGGAAATAATACTCTGATCTAAAGTAATAGTGAACAGATCTGAAAAATACAATAGATCTATAAGGCTATACTCAGATTTCAGATCTAACAACTTAGTCTGATCATTACTCAATTGAATACCTTGTAAATTCAAAACATGTCTTCAGATCTACTCAATGCTAACTAGGTTAA